>JARWCS010352987.1:0-10982 GCA_034783895.1 Geukensia demissa
AGACTGAGTCATTTGAGATGGAAATGAACATTAATAATATGTGGATTGTATGAAATAAGTACGATCTCTGAGCAGAAATATGCCTCCTTATAACCTAAGTTGTCATGGGTTTAAAGACGTAATGTTACTGTCAACGTTTTATTTTTTTTCTAAAATCAACTTCTTTTTCGTAAATCTTGTTTCCAATAGATAATATCCATATTGCAAGTTGCTGTCAGCCGATAAGATATGTCCTGACACTCTTAGAAACGATGGAAATAATGGTAATCCTTTCCGTGAATGCTTTCTCTCGGCATTGAAAATCGCCGCCATTTTTGGTTGTTTACCTTACCCGGAATCTCTCTTTGGTCAAACTTGCACGGCCACTTCACTTCGCTTAAAAATACTCGAGTTGGCGACTTCAAGCGATTTTCAAAATTTTTTGGCGACTTAAATCTCCATTTTGCCGTCTAGATTATGCACTGTATATGAGATTTTTGTGTCATGAATATTTCCTTCCTTTCTTGTACTGGTTAAAAATATTTACTTGTACAAGTAAGAGCTCTGACTGACTATATGGTGTTTTATTCTACTCAGGGAATTGTGTGCAATTGTGAACTTTGAACTTGTGCAGGGTGAACTTAATCATATACCTCATTCACACGGACATATGATGCGAATGGAATGTGAATTCAAATGCAAATTGACAATGTCAAACATGATCATACATAAATAAACATGAACTCAGTGGCCATTGAAAACATTGGAATCATATGCCCAATAGGCATTTGATAATGTGAATTAATTTGCATTAGTTGTTGATGTGGCATTAAAGCTTATTTGATGTTTTACATTGACAACATGCAACTTACCTATAACTATGTAACTGGTATAGAAATTTACTTCCTGTTTTACACTTTTAATCCTATTTTGTTTCAGATAAAATAATTGATTTGAATATACAGATCCCCCGAGGAGCCCAGATCAATGAACCTGCCGTTGTCATTGCTAATGCTCTTGGCAGTAACCATTCCTCCAATTTTGGTTTAGTTCATTATGTTTGGAACTTTGAGGACCAGGTAAGAATATAGAATAGCTTGGTTAGGGGTTTGTCAATTTCGCTAATCTCATTTTTCTATGCTTATCTAACCTTTATTGTTACATTCCCGCCTTAAGGCAACGAGGGCATTAATTCCCCCCAGATTTCTGGGCTTGTGTATGTCCGATTGATTTGATATTTGGTCTGAAGCTTTATCTGGTTGAGTTGTACCATGTTCAGGTCTGTCATATTTCAACTTCCTGTTTGCCGATTCTGTGCTGTTAAATATATGTTAAAGATTTCTTGGCTTAAATTTATTTCTGCCATTTGTGTATGGGCACCATTATTTTTTTAAAATTAATATAGAAAATGAAGATGTGGTATGGTAGGTCATCAGACAGTCATCCACAAACTTTAAATTATTTCTGTTGAATTGAAAGTTTTGAGTTTTGTTATTTGCATGCTATTTATAGTTTTGACTAAAATCTGAATTCATTTTTTAGTTTCAGCCCAATGGTTCCAAACCATATTTGACGTGGAGTAACACAGCTTCACATACTTACACCAGAGTCAGTAAATACAATATAAGTGTGGAGGCTGTTAATACCGTCAGTTCTGTTCGTAAAGTTTATGTGTTAGAAGTACACAGTAAGTATTTACTAAGTTTGGTAAACATGGTAACTGTATAAATATCAATATTTGTAGGATTTAGATCTGTGTACGACCTCAAATCAGTGTCCTGTTCTCAAAACTGTGTCCTTTAACAAATCCATGTCCTATAAAATTGTTGAAACCTAAAATCTGTGTCCTTTTAAGGGAAAGGGAATTAGTAAAGATCCTAACCTTAACCCAAACCTTAACTTGCCCTTACCCTAACCCTAACCTAACCTTACCCTAACCCTAACCCTTGCCTAACTCTTACCCTAACCCTAACAGGATGTCAAAGGACACAACTCTGAGACTAGCAAAAATCTATGGTCATAGATTTGGGTATGATGTCAGAAGACACAGATTTAGTTATGATGTAATGACAAGACATGGATTTGAGGAGAGGACACAGTTCTGAGGATGTACACGGATCTGAGTCTTGCATATTTAACTGTAATTTTTGGAGAAGTTATCTTGTTTTGAAGAAGTTGGGATAGGAAAATGAAAAGATATGGGGTTAATGTCAGAGAGACTGCATTCTAAAAATGAGAAAAAGAGGGAATAAATAAATATACTGTTTAAACTCTATCCATCTGTCTTTCTGCTGGAAACAAATATTTTTGTACTATATTTCCCAGGAACTACTTATCCCAGCCATTAAGTATGAAACAGGTCAAAGTTTTGCAATATGTTAGGGTGGCAATAGATTGATACAATGAATATTTACATGGAAACTATAGTTACTTTGGAAAATGGGAAAAGAGCGCCATTTATTGATGGACAACCATTAAACAGGAAAAGTATATTGAACATGCATTACATAATCCTCTTCCAATATTACTTGTCAAGACTCTTATAATTATGAACATTACTTTCAATTCTTTTTCAGAGAATGTGACCACAATACAACTGCATTTTTCCAGTAATATAGATCATTTTAATACTCAGACATTATTATGGAGGTTATCTTTTGCCAGTATAGTCTGTATGAATTTAGCAGAGGTAATTAAGTTACGTTACAGTTCAGATGATGTTACTTACAATTAAAAGGCAAAAATTTTCTAAAATTGTAATGGACAATATTGAAAATAATAAAATTTAAAAACCGCCCATCTGCTTCATCGTTTTGGGTTTAGGTGGATAAAGTTCTACAAATTGACATGAAGAGGCCTAAACATTCCTTGAATACTTTGAATCCTTAAAAATGGGATGTTGTGAGCTTTCCTAGCAATTCTTGCAAATACAATCACATCTGGTTAAATGGATTACACACACTGATGACTCCTGTTTGGTGTTACTAATGCACTATCGGGTATTTTTGCTTTGTCCTATTTTCTGGGAAAATTTACCACTTGATGCATGTTCAAGAATTGTTCCTAGTGGGTGAATATTTCCTAAACAAAGAAATAGTAAGTTAATTGTCTTGCTTTATGAATAGATTAGGTCCATTGTCGTGTTTTATAAATAGCTTCACATCTTTTATTTTGGGGGGGCTTTTACAGCTTCTGTTATGGTGTGTACTCTGGTTTGTTTTTGAAGGCCATAATGGGACCTGTAGAAGTTTAGATTCAACTGTCATTTGGTGGATGGCTGTCTCATGGACAATCATGCCACATCTCTTATTTAACTGTCATTTGATGGATGGCTGTCTCATGGACAATCATGCCACATCTCTTATTTAACTGTCATTTGGTGGATGGCTGTCTCATGGACAATCATGCCACATCTTTTATTTAACTGTCATTTGGTGGATGGCTGTCTCATGGACAATCATGCCACATCTCCTATTTTTCTATTTTTGCAGAGGTGTCACCAATCATGAGTCAACAGCAAGCATAATTCAATATTTAAATAATCTAGAAAAATATTCAAACAATCTTAAAACAGGTTTTTATTGATCCCATGGTTGTTCAAGATAACAAACTTTGGCAATAATGTTTTTAAACCCCTCTAAAAAAAGTTTGGGTATATAGGAATCACACTATCTGTCTGTCTGTCTGTCTGTCTCTGTCCATACTTCCACATATCTTGTAAGCTCCTAAACTGTTAAATGGATTTCAATAAAACTTTACATGAACATAAGACACATTGAGTAGATTTGCACATTTCATTATATAGACCAACTTCGAAAAACCTCTAAAACTACATAAATGTCATTAGATATAATTTTTTTTTATTTTCTAGCTTCTGTATATAGATAGAAATAGAATGAATGTATATATACCAAACCAAAAACCAACAATAGCTGATGTTACTATTTTACCACCATACAACATAGGAGGCATAACAATTGATCAGGTCAGTATTTAGAACAAAAGGAGCTGTGGCATAAATGTAATTTTTTGGCCAAAAATCTGCAAAAATAATTATGAATTTCACAGTTTACTTAAGAAAATTTACAAAGTAGACACAACCATTTTACATAAGCAATTACTTTTTACCAGATACTTGCTTAATGCCTAAATCTCATTTTTGCTTATATTTGCCATCTTTGAAGCATATTTTAAAGTAGGAAAATATGTGCATAGAGTAGAAACAACTTTTAATGAGATGGAGTTTGGGGTCCTACAAATTATATTGAAATACTTTGTTTTTTCTTGAATGAGCTTGGTGTTTTCCAATAAAAAATATGGTTAAATATCAGTGGAAATCTACCCTTTCCATCTATTTTTGTTGCATAGACTCAGAAAGTGACATTATAATGTTATCACACTGCATGTCTTTTTCCTGAAATAGATAATACTCTTAGTTGCCCCCAATAATCCATTACGTCTGACCATATTTCAGAAAGACAAAAATGCCTTCATATTTTAGGGCTTAAATGAGCCTCAATGCTCCTACTCCCTTGCACTTACTTTTACAACTTCAGTGAATGAGTTTATCAGGGCATTGTAATTTCATTTGAAATGCACTTACCCTCCCCTATAAATTAGTTACCACAATTTTACTATGCGACTTACCCCTGCAGGCTAAGAAATCTATTTACAGGAAAATCTATAGATATAAACCACTTTCTGTCAAAATGTTAACTGCAGTTCTGTAATTGTTGCATGCTTTTATTATTGGAATTTGTTAACTTTAGGTGATAATGGAAATTCTATAATTGCAACTTCTTTAAACTTGTGTTGGAATACTACTGACAAAATCTGAAATGCAAGGGTTTAATTATTGCAAATCTAACCCTGCAGCAATTTTCGCAATAATTTCTGAATTTACAGTATTTTTTATCAAAAATTACAATGCACTGTTGTGAAAAAGATGTCCTATATCATCTCTTTTCTATTTGATTTTTTTTTATCAAAATTACCATCCACTTTCAAAATTTATCTTTATATTAGTGTGGCTTAGCAAGAAGGTTATAAAATAGAATATATAATTGTTAAAAATGGATAAATATAAAATTGCCTGGGTATATATAGCCCACCTCATATTTTGAAAGTCGTTAAAAAGTTAAAAAATCATTAGAAATAAGCAAAAGTTTATTTGAAACATATTGAAAATTTGTCTAATTATTCAATCCAAAACTCACGGGCACGACGGGAAGACTGCTTGAGTTGAAAATTTATAATGTATTATTTTTCTTATTTTTCAGATTATATTTGAACTACAAGATAAATTACAGAATGGACAATTAAAATTTATATGGATGCCCAATGAAGATCCTGTCACTGTTAAAGAAATAATAGTTTTAGCTGGTATGTTGGAAAATACCAATTTTGAAAAAAAATGATTGTACAATCAATGTTGGCTTTGTGGTAACCTCTCTTAAGCAGCCACTTTTTATATTTTAATGTCCACTTTTCCATTTCCAGTTTGCCTCAAATGGTTACTTTTGCTTTTTCCAAAAGGTGACCTCTTGATAAAAGTTTGTATCAGTATATCATTACCGTAGTTTGAAAAATCTTTTCACTCAAAAACCACAAAAAATGAAAAAAAGCATTCAGATTTTGTAGTTTATTTTCATAGATGTGTATAAAGATATTACAAGACAAATGGCATCACTGCTTTCAAAATGGGACATAAGACAAGATAAAAAAAAGATATATATAGAATCTAACACCAAGATCTGGTGAGTTGAAAATTCTCAGAACCAGAAAAATCTTGATATCCATCTCTCACATCTCAGACAATGGTATCCGTGGTTTTTAACTGGTTGAGATTTCTCTGTCCCGCCAAATTAATTCTCCTTGATAATTACCATAGTGTTGATTAAATTGCGATTTTAATTCTTTTGGAAGAATAAGAATAGATTAATTATAATATTAAATAGCCAATTAACGTGTAAACAAGCTGATTTTGCACACGCTCATTTTCTGTGATGTTGCAAAATGGTAATAATGGCATTCGGCAAGGGTTTTTTGTTTTTACAAAATAGAATGTGAGAAAAAGAATCAAACACCACCAAAATTACAAGATGGAAAATCTCAGACACCCTTGGTTAAGATTTCTATCGTTCTATGACATGTCACATCTCCTATTTTTTTAAGGCTTGTCGAGATAGATATCTTACCCTCGGGTGTCTGAGATATTCTTGTCTTGCACTTTTAGTGTTGTTAGATTCTATATATTTAAGGGATGAGAAACAAGGCCAAATTTGGAATGTGTCTTCACAATGCATGGCAAAATGAGATCCAAATAGACAAAACACAAGAAAAACAAATTAATAACTAAAAAACCAAAGATGAACCATGCTAATCATGTATATAATTATTAACTGGAATTTATTATTTTTGTAGCAGATAATAATAATATACCTGCCGAGACAACACAACCTAGTCCAGTTGTCAGCACTAGTCACCTGATTCCCGTTGCCAGTAATTCTACAAATCATATAGAACACAGTCGGAGCACGTCACCGATATTGATAGCTGTTCCTCTAGTCATTGTTGTTTTTATAATTGTCATTACACTAGGATATTGTTTTTTCAAACGATATAAAAGGTAGGTGTTTATTTAAGGGGTGTTTCAGAAATAAGTGTATAGGGGCATCTGAAAGCATTTTTTATTCTACCCTATTATACTTAAAATATCTTTTTTTTTTCTCTAGATAATTGTGTGGCAAATCTTACCAAAACAAGCATTACCAATCAAATTTTTATATAGGTGCCATTTGACCCCAGTAAAATCAGTTAAGAGACAGCCCTAAGCCAAAAAAAGTTCTTGTGAATAGATAGAGCAATTTCAACTTACACAACATGTTCTGCAGGAGGTGCAGTTGTGAAAATTTAATTTCATTTTCAAACAAACTGATTTTTAGGGTTTCCTAGACTAAAATAGGGTTTTTAATTCTATAATAGGGGCTTAAATAAGATATCTGCTGTTTTCTACCCTTATGCCTTGCAGAGCATTTCAAAATGTGCCCGTTTAACTTGTTGATATCAAATTTTCAGAGAAGGTTTACATTTTTTATGCCACATGGTTACATTTTACATTTATTTACTTGATTTTAAGTTGATGTTATTAGATTGACCTACTTGTTGATATTTTACATTTATTTCTTTGATTTTAAGCAGTAATTTTAATTCTATTTATTTTAATTTTTCCTAGAAATGTAAAACATGGACGACAGTATTCCCTGATATTAAATAGAAACCATGCTGATTCTTCGTGCATGGAGGAAGATGATCGAGATTTAACCGTAGAAGATTACGATATACAAGATGGTGATACAAATATAGTAATTAATCCAGGTAAGTCTGCATTCATTGTCACTCATTAATATGCACTTGTCCTGAATATGCATGAAATTGGAGTAAAAAAAACTTTCATTTATGCCTGGTTCACAGGATGTTACCCCCCTGTTAGAGTTCTTATTGTGCATTTTATGTAAATTATTTCTCCTGGAGATAAAGTAAGTATATATGTTTATGGTTATAGTTACCCAATTAATGCTAATTTTCTGTTGCCATCTTAGCACTTTTTATGACGTAAAATGTAAAATATTAATAACAAAGGTAAAGCTATAACAAATATCACACTGTCTTAATGGAAATCTGCTGCAAACTAGGATAATTACCCTAAAATTTTTTCACTTCTGGTTGTGCAAATGAAGCAAAATGGCTGACAGCTCAGTCAGTTTTACTTCCCGATATGTTTCCAGACCAGAGCATATTCGATTTTGCAGGTTAGATAAGCAAATTTTTTTTTTTTAAATAAACAACACATACTATGATTGTCTATAAGACAGCCACACCAAAAAGGCAAGTTGTAAAAACATGATGATATTTCACTGTAACAATAGCACAAATGGCCAAATAAATATACAATGAAAAACAACTAATACATAAAAACAATGATTTGAATTTTGAAACAAAATACTTGTACAAAGAGCTAAATTTGCTTCCTAGCATTCTAGCTTGCTTGCTGAACATGGCAGTACAAAGCAAATCAACTCTTTTAAACTGTTAATTTTTAAAAAAAACCCAAAGGTGGGTTGATAGAAACAAAATGTTTTACATTATTCTGTGGTTTCTTTTCCAGATTTTCAGCCATCATTAGAATTTATGAGTTTTGGAACAACGAGTTCAAGTGATCATGTGACTTGTTGATGAAGGCTTGTTTTAGTCCGTTGTTTATTATTTGGTGCCTTAAACTTCATTGCCTGCTAGGTAGTTGTTAAAATGTCATGCAGTGAATATTGCTTATAGACTATGTTTTTATTAGAGAGTACATGCCATGCACAGATGAAAATTTTGTTAGAGAGTACATGCCATGTACAGATGAACATTTTTTAGGGAGTACATGGAGTGAACATTTGAATAAGTTAACCTATGTAAAGGGAGACAACTCTTGTAAATCTTTGTTATGTTTGGTTTAACCATTTCCATGAATCTGATGTAAGCATCTAAGTAACTTAGATGAATTTAATTCTGTTTCATTTGAGTGCGTAAAAAAACCTTTGATGAGATTGAATATTATGACATTTTATTACTGGTTTCAAGCGTAGTCTCCCTTTAATAAAGAGAAATTATGAGTGTATTTTGAAATATTTTGCAAGCTGTATTGGAATCTGCAGGAAATGTCAGGAGAGTGATGCAGACTCATAAGACCAACTTGCTAACTGCAACTGAAATGCAAAGGTGGAAAACCTCAAAACAGATTTTCAAATTGTTAGTCCCTGCTTAGTTCATACATGTAAATGAATACACATTTAGAAAAAGGAGATGTGGTATGATTGTCTATGAGACATGGTTGTGTTTTAAATGTTACACTTGAAAAACCTGTAAATGAACATGTATTTATTTTGCTTGATTTCTGGTATTTTTTATTAGCTCACCTGACCGAAGGCCATGTGAGCTATTGCTGTCACTTGGCTTCCATTGTCGTCGTCCGTCGTCGT
Source organism: Geukensia demissa (assembly GCA_034783895.1). NCBI lineage: Eukaryota > Metazoa > Mollusca > Bivalvia > Mytilida > Mytilidae > Geukensia > Geukensia demissa. Next base: position 9,006 of record JARWCS010352987.1, read on the forward strand.
CATTAACATTTTGAAAAAAATCTTCTCCTCTGAAACTACTAAATGGATTTTGATGCAACTTTGTATGATTGTTCCCTAGGGTATTCTGCACAAAGTTGTTGCTTCGATTTTTGATCTGTTGAAAAACATGGCTGTCATTATTAAAAATAGAACATAGGGGTCTGACCTAAGATTTTGGCATATATCTCATAAACTGTTAACTTTAGCCAAATTTTGACATTGAATAAAAGTGTTCAGCATGATAAAATCTATCTTTGGTGAAATTTCTGTGGAAATCCCTTATCTCTTGTAGGAGTTAATGCCCTTTTAAGATATTTTTTAGCAAATTTTGAAGTTAAAGTTTTAAAAATCTTCTCCTCTGAAACTACTGAATGGAATTAGATGAAACTTTGTACGATTGTTGCTTAATGTTAATTGAACAAAATTTATGTTTGATTTTTGATCCGTTGAAAAACATGGCTGCCATTACTAAAAATAGAACATAGGGGTCTGACGGAAGATTTTCACATATATCTCAAAAACCCTTAACTTTTGCCAAATTCTTAAATTAAAAGTGTTCAGCATGATGAAATCTATCTGTGGTGAAATTTTTGAAGGAAATTCCTTAACTCTTGTTGGAGTTATTGCCATTTTACTGGACATTTTTTAGCTATTTTTAAGTTACAGTTAAAAACTTCTCTGAACCCTCGAAAACTACTGAATGGATTTAGATGTAACTTTATGTGATTGTTTCTAAGGGTATCTGCACAAAGTTTAAATACTAGGCTGTTTGAAACAGGTGAGTGATTACATGCTCCTATGAGCCTCTAGTTATTAAACCTGCAAACCATGACATATTTGTGAAAGTACATGTGTACTTGAACAAACTTTGAGCTTTACATTATTTTTTCATATTTGGCATGGAGAGTGGGGAGATAAATCTGAATTCCCTATGCTTCAATGACGGTTACCATCCACTTAATGTTAAATATAGAATTTTTTCTCCCTGCAACTTCGTTTCTGCACTGGGGCATCAGTGTCCATATGGTCACATTTTCTCTAGGAGGTTATGATACAATCGACTTCATTAACCAGGATGAAATGAAGAAATTGATGTAAATATATTACTATTGTTTTTTTTTTTTTGCAATTCACCTGTTGTTGATAAATTTAGTGCTGTTATTAACTAATTATATTTTGTAAATGTTGAATGAGTGAATTAAACAAGGGGTCAGTTTCAAAAGATATTCAAGGAAGGATGGGTTGAACATAGCTAAAGACACAAGTTGCTTGTATTGTTTAAAGATGTGTGAATGTGTATGTGTGTGTGGGTAATGCATTAGGATTTAACCATTGTAGTTAGCTTTACAAAGTAAATTATCTTACAGTATATTTTCAGAGACTTAGTTTGTAGTTTCTTGAGATATCATGTATGGGCATTACAAAAAAACTTTTTAGAAGTTAAATCTGTATAAAATTTATGGTTGTGCGGTAAATTTTATTTTTTGTTTTTGTTTTGATAAGGTATAAGAAATCTGTAGATTTTTGGCCACTCCTTTTTTTATTATTATTTTCATTTTTGTAGGGGGTTATTGTAGGGTTTAAGAGAAACAACTCCTATAGATCTTTGGTATGTTTATGCTTACCATTTACATAAACTTGATGTAAGCATCTAAATAACTGAGATTAATTGAATGCTTTAAAAGCTTTGTTGAAAAACTATAAACCTATCACAAATTTAAGAGTTATCTCCTTTAAATCAGTCATGTCTCCCCATAGGTCAATGGTTCTGGATGTCATGTATAGGTGTCCATAACATTATGGTTGTGTGCTATGCAAACAAAATTTTACTTCTTCTTGGTTTATGGAAATGGACCTGATTAATTTGCTCAAACCACTAGTTTTTAAAATAAAACTCAATTCCCTAGGGAATGGGGATGTTAGATGGTGTCAGAGATGAAAATCTTCAAATGATTTAATTGCCCTTTTGAGCATTTT
>JARWCS010352998.1:0-10982 GCA_034783895.1 Geukensia demissa
TGCAACCAATTTATAAATTAACAATGGTAGAGTTTTACTGGTGGAGGCAGTCGGGGAACCCGGAGAGAACCACCGACCTTGGGTAGGTAACCGACAAACCTTATCACGTGCGATGCGAGTAAAACTCGGCCCGTATTGTATGGTACAAAGCCAGGCGAGAACGGTGAAACTGTACAGGTAAGTTTAAATCAACTACCTAGACCACTCGGCCACCCAGGCCCCCGTTAAAATATATGATATCTGGATAAAGATCATAAATTTTTAAGACAAATTATCAGTATAAAATACATGAAATTCGACCGATGTATTGAAATCATTCATTTATCTAATATATTTAATGAAACGAATTTAATCAGAGGGATAGAGATACACAAGCCTCTTAGTTTATGACCTTTGCAAAGATTTGATACAAAGATGGCTGCAAATGTTGAATTATGATACGGCAATGGATACCGTATCCTACGTTCTATGAAAATATTACACATAATGCTTACAAAATTAAAAAATAATCCATTGAATTTCGCTGTTGCGAACTTCGGCTACACAAAGCGTACATGTTCTACGTTTTAGTCAGAACATTACAACTTATTTGTTGGTAAAGATATTTATAAACAGGTCGCTTATTTCACAGATATTAATCAATTTGATATTGCATCTATCTTGGGTTTATTGACAAACAGTATTAAATGGTCAAACATAAATCGTACATTTTCATTGCCATACCCTTGTTAAAACCATGTCAATGAATGATTAAAAAACTAAACTTATTTACCCCTTTGGTATCTCCGAATTGCTTTTACAATGATCAGATTATGTTTGTAAATATTTATAAAACAATTAGGGTCTGTCTCAGTCTGGAAGAAAATCTTATATCTAGTTATCAGAAAAACTGAGCTGTAGCATTTGATGAGTCGTAATTGTTATTGCATACTTCAATCAAATTATAGATGTTATAACCACAAATAATCCATTTGATCGTTTCGTGCCATGTGTATTTCGTCGTTTTGTATATACTGTGACGTCACTTCTTAGTCCTATTACGTAATAAGCAAAATAGTGTTCTTATGAGTTAAAGGTAAAGTATGGAAAAAGATATATCGTCCTTTTTATCGTAAATTTTAATGCATAAATAACCGTGTTCAATTTTAAATCCAAATTTTAAAAGGGAGAACTTTTAGTACTGGACAGGTATTAGATTTATTTAAAGTAAATTTTTTTTGCATGAATTTATTTTGCAAGTTTTCTAAACTCTGGATTGTTTAAAGCTTAAACATCCAAAAACTAAAGGTATTTTAAAACATGTCCACAAAATCATGTTCAGAAAAGTCTGAATGAATTTTTGCCAAAAACTGTGATTCATAACAACATAAAAAATTGCACTGAGAGGAACAAGGTATAGGCAGACCGTGTAACAAAATGGTAAATTGATATTGGTAAGGAATTTGAAAACGTGAGATGATGTCCACAAAGCGTATTTGCTGTACGAATAACCACTTGGAGGGATTTATATTTATTGCAGCATATGTAAGACCGATCTGACTGTTCGAATGACCAATTAATTAGATGGAAAAACTTTTACGTAATAAACTTACAATTGTACGTTGTAAAGTGGTATAGAGAGTGAAAAAATTTTAACTCTCCATTGAAGAAAAAGAATTTGAACTGACTTGCACACTTTTATCAAAATAAATGAAAAAATAAATCTATATTATCACAAATATTATTTATACCTGTCTTCAGGTATAAAGATAATATTATATGAACTAAATATAAAGATGTACCTATACTACTAGCCTTTAATTTATGTCATTTATTTACATGTTAAGCGTGACTGCGTTGAACAATTTATCAAATTTATTGGTGTCCACATTCCTTGTGTCATCAATTTATGCAACTATTCACGGACCGGTATCAATTTCAACAAATGCGTGGTTAAAAGATGGGAGAAAACGTTCCATGGTAAGTCGTTGTAATGTTTTAATTTTTATTGATACTTTCACAGGTTCTTTTTAAACGTTTTGGTGATTTAAAAACACAATATTATAAACGTACCATACACAGCCTTTAATAAATTAACGTAATTGATACCCTTATTAGTACTGCCGGATCACCCGCCAACCTATTGATATATACCTGTAACAGTTGGACAACTGCAACATACTTAAAGTGTTCAGATGTCATCGCAACTCTATTTCAACGCAAACATGATACTTCGTCAAGATACTTCTCCTGCTTTCAATTTACGTTTGTCGATTAACCACTCTCGAACTTTTTTTCTAAATCTGAATATGGTTCAGATGTACGTTTCCGGTACTTTTCAAACTAACTAAATCACAAAAATAAAACCAGACTTTTTTTTAAGCAAGCTATGATGAAGGACACACATGCATATTCAACTGAATATTTTAAGACAGATTATTATGTTATGTAGTTATGCTTGGCCTTAACTGTGAAAGTAGTTTCATGTTATGGTCACTTTTGTTAACATTCACTTAAATATATATAACATAATTTTAGGTATGAGAAGAACAAGTTTGTGGCCTATCCACACGTATGTTACAACAATGCGAAATTTCCTTTACATCCAGTTCTGGTGGAAAATCCAGAAAGGCAATTTAAGCAAATGAAAAATTTTCCCTCCAGAGCAGATGATGTATTCCTGTGTACGGCTCCTAAGGCTGGTAAGAAAAATAAAAAAATGTTAATATAACCAGATACTTTTGAATAACGTGCAGAGTAAATTAATTTTAATAGTAATAACATCTGCTGGCAATTTCTCGGTTTCTGGTGATTCATGAGATTCTTTCCAGATTTAACATGCGTTGACACTACTTGTATTCCGAATTTAACATTCATATTTGACTTTATTTCTGACATTGGTTATACCACCAACGTTGTCGCACCAAGACAAGGATGATTAAAAATCGGAGCATTTCACCCAACTCCTGTGTTGTTAAGAAGTTCTTAAAGCTGTTTTTGTTGTTTTTGTTTCCATGTTATCTTTCACTGTGTGTCTACCATGTTTCTTTGGACAATACACCTTTGATCTCTCGCATGGGTATTATATATTAAACTTGAATCTTACCGGTAAAGAAAAAGCTACAGAAAAAAAACATAATTTAAAGGTCTGATTAGCCTGTAATAAGGCCAGACACAAAAAACAATCTAAAATTCAGTGTAAACTACAGCTTATTAAAATTTTAAAAAATATTAATTTACTAATGTTAGAATTTGAAAATGTTACCAGTGTAAAATATTGATGCAAGATTTGCACGATGTTATATACAAGTTGTATTCTTGTAAGAGTCATCTAGAGCTCGTAACAAGAAATGGAATACTCTCTTGTTGAATGCTTTGTAGCATGCTGTCCATTCATCAATTTTCTTGTGTTTTTCATGGACATTGAGCATCATCTCTGACTTTTACCGTTATATTTTTCCTTTTACTTAAAATTTGAAAAGTCGAAAGTATATTACCTATCACACAGGATTCTGTAGTAAAGGGTTGTAATTGATTAAGTAGTTATTTATCTGTATTCGTTCATTAACATTTTGTCAATCGATAAGGTCGATCGTCTTGTTCATATAATTGGGGGCTGTTACAACTTTCGTTATTGTATCGACCCCGTTTTATTATTGAAGACCATATTGTGACATGTAGAAAATTATTTTCGACAGTTATTTAATGGATGCCTGTCCCATTGACAATCATGCCATATCTCCTAATTTTATATTGAGTTGATGTTACTTGGCAGATTGTAATGTACTTTGCTTACATTTTTAGTATCATAGACTTTTGAGTACATTCTAAAAATTGTATAGCCAATATCAACATTTAATCAGTAAATATATTTTTTCTCGTAAAAATTATTTAAACGGGGGAATTTCTAAACCTTTTTTACTGCAATGAGTAAACAAGCAAACCTTTTAAAACTCGGGAAATACTTCTACAACATTAAAAATCACCATATCTATGCGCATTGGTAAAATTGTACATGTTTTTATAACATCTTTAAGAAGAAAGGTCTACATATGATCTTATATATTTGCAGATCAATTGCGTCTTTCTGCCTATAGTGTAATGAGATAAAACATCTATTGTCCATGCATTTTCTCGGCTATCTTGATCACCTTTATCCTTCAGTATTACCACACATAATTTTGTTGTTTGTGGTCTATAAGATTTTAGATATCATCAAGGAAGAGTTTTGAAAAGGCTTAGTATGCCGAGTAAAAATTAAACACCACCCTCAGATTTCTTTACGTTAAAGATATTATTTTCAAGAATTATACTACAAGAACGATTAAATGACCTTTCAGTTTGGTATGAAAAGAATTCTACATGTCTAACCCTAAATCATAAATAATTTTATTTATCGTCGATATATGTAATTATCTAACCCTAAGATATAACCGAATGAGAAAGATTGAAGTACTATTACACTTCGGAGGAGGAACAAGACAATTACATTCACTATAACATACTTAAAAAAATAATACAAAGATAACATGGAAAACTAAGGCATGAGCCTTAATAACCCACCTTTTCACTGATAACTTTCACTTAAACGATAAGTCAGACTAATTTTCAATAATTTTTTTGAGTCAAATAGATTTCTAATTTTTGCTCTCACATGGGTATTCTACACTGGACTTATGCAAGTTAGAACACGTTGCTGATCAGATTTTTTTCTATGCAAGATAAGGTCCAAAATAATGTCCTAATGAACCAAATATTATGCAATTGGTTTTTAAAGTTTGGTTTTGTGTCGTTTTATCACATCTCTGTCCCAGGTTAGGGGACGGTTGAGTACTGAGAAACATGTTTAAATTTTCCACATTTTTATGTACGTGTCCCCTTTCCAGGAATTTGTAACCTACTGTATGTTACTTGTTATACATTGTACATTTTTATTACTGGAGCCTTTTACTGCTTGCCTTAATGGGAAAGTGCCCTTAGGCACCCTGTAGATGCGTGTAATTTTATACGTTATGCATGGCTGTTTCATAGTCTTTCACTTGGCTTCGTTGACCGAGTTGTCTCAGCAGTCGATTTAAACTTACACTTTACAGATCACTGTATATATCATTTATGCGGCGTAAGTTAGCGTTTGACTGTCCCCACACGTGTTGAGGTTTGTCATTTACCTGACCAAGGTTAGTGCTTCTCTCCTGGTTCTCCGTATAACTAACCATTGCGATCTGATTAAATATTAATGAAAATAGCGTTATACCCCAATCAAACAAAAACACACAGACAATTATATCACATCTTTTTCTATATTGATAAACCTTTAAGGACATTTGCTTCTTAAATCTTAATCGGCAGAATTCCACCAACATATTTGACAGTCTTAGCTAGCCCGAACTTCAACATTTAACATCGTCTCTTTAGTGTTTTAATTTGTCAAATTGTTGGTAGTGATATTTTGCAGGATTTTATTATATATCTTAACGGATTCGTCTAAAAAGATAAGATAAACTTTTACCACACTTGTTATTTTGTTTGCAAAAGGGATGCGGAAAGAACAGCCTTCATCAGTTACATAAAAAACTTTAATTAAATCAAAGCATACAAAGCGGTTATGTGGACTTTTGTCATCAGTTACGCCATAGGCTTAATCTTTGGAAGTCCAAAATTTCATTTATGCTGTACAAAAGAGCAAATATAAAAAAAAGAATGCTAAAACTATTGCTACCTTCAACAATGCTTAAAACCAAGTTGGAACGAACAAGTATGAAGTTGATTGGGATCAAACTAAACAATAAGAAGTAAAACAAACAACTATTTTCCCAACAAGTATTCAATAAAAGGGAACATATCTTATGAGTTTCATTATAATCTTATGGCATATTCATTATCAACTTTCTAATATTGGGTTTTAAGTGGCGCTTACTGACTAATTTAATAATTGCTTACTTGCAGAATCGTGGATTTTATGATAGCAATGACAAAACAATACTCTACACCTGTATCGTTATAAACAATATATTAAATATATAAATAGGCCTTTAACCCTTATTTCTTTATGACAGGTTGATTACCATGATGATGCTTTCATGTCTTCTTACAGGAACTCACTGGGCTCATGAGATTCTATCTATGTTACTGAATCACACAACTAAATACAATACTGCCAAAAACCTTCTAGATATGTCCATTGAGTATATGAAGGATTTCACAGAAGTCGAGGCCATGCCAAGCCCAAGGATATTTCAGACACATCTCCCATTTAGCTATCTACCAACTAAGCATATTCAGAACAGATACAAAATTGTGTATATCAACAGAAATCCAAAAGACAGATTCGTGTCGTTATATACATGGTATAAAGGAAAAATGGGATTCCCTCCATGGTCATGGTCTGAATTCTTTAACGAGACGGTTCTGAATGGTAGATATTAGGAGCTTTTTTATCCTTTTTATTTTATGTTTTATTGCATTATTCAAATTATCAGTTTAATTCAAAATAAGTATAAATACATTTAGAATTTTTTCATACATCCTATTTAATTATGACCGCTCAAAGATGTTTTTAAATTCTTGACCCCTGAAATAAGGTAGACGACATCACTCTTTCCGCTGAATTGATTGCTTTTCTGATTGTTTTGATATGAGTTTTTCATATTGCAATGTTAAGATGTTGGTTTACCTAAATTTTGGTTCTTTTGTTACTAAGTACAGCTTACTCCTTGACATTTAGATATAGTTTATCAAAATTCATCATATTTATTCAACATTGGTAAACTGTATTAAACATATAAATAATAAAAACTTAATCTTTTTTAGATACTCTATTTACCGGTTGGTTTAATTATACAAAGGAAATGACTGAAGCGGTGAAGAACAATTCAGGAAATATCTTTAGTCTGATGTATGAAGATCTGTTACTGGTAAATATGTGACAAAAACTGCCTCATTTTTATTTCCAGATAATTATCATTTATTATAAGAAATTTTACCGGTACAAGGACATTGATTCTTTAAAGGAAATTCCATAAATATGAACAAAGCAAGGCTAATTTTATTTACGATTTCTCTAACACTTGAGAGGATTAAATATATCGTTTATGGAACAAGGAGGCACAGGTATTGGATTGACAAACTTCATTTTTTTCATTAGACATTGACTGTGTATCTTATATACAAATAACAGGAACAGGTCCCATTCTTAGATTTTATTGTCTTACGAACATAAAGTAGCATGAGCATTAATTAAGAGCAAACCATATTTATCATAGCTTAGTTTTCATAACCCTTCATCATTTACATGTTATTATATGAATAAGAATAAATTCTCTTTGGAAATAGGTGTACATTTAACATTCACACTGTAAATTCAGAAATTAGCTTTACCATAGTTGAAAAACATACACAAGCAGAATTAGAACCATTACAGGAAATATATCATACAAGCTATGCGTTCAAATATACAGCCAAACTTTCGTTTGTGATAACCTTTATTAAGCGGTCACTTGATTTTAAAGGTCACGTTTTCCATTACCCATTGTTCAAAATTTAATCTTTAAAGAACTTTATTTAAGGTGTTAATTGAATAAAGTGATCACTTTTACATCTTTTTTAAAGGTGAGCTCTAAAAGAAAGTTTTACTGTATATGCAGCAAATCTTTAAAACCCGACCTTATTTATTGCTTTACAGGACAGTAAAACACATATTAAAAGGCTTGCACAGTTTCTAGACCTGGCGTACGAGGAAAAGTTTATTGACGAGGTAGTTTATAAGTGCAGTTTTAATCAACTTAAGCAAAATAAAATTGATACATCAACAATATTGGATCCTGAACGAAAGTCAACATTATTTAGAAAAGGTAAGGTTTATGTCATGTCATTATGACTTCTTATTATAAAGAGTTCGTACAAAGTCCTTCTTATTAACCTCTTACTATTTGATGATTATAAGGTTTTTGTTTTACAAATTTTAATTGACTATTGTTATTCTTATTATGTTTCCTGTTGTCATTTTATTATTTTTATTTTCTGAAATATGATAATCATCAAAAAACTATTTTCCCTTACAATTTGTTAGGCAGAAAGACAAAAACAAAGCAAAGGAAAACCGAAGGGTCAGAAAAAATGGACAATCGAAAGAAATACAAGAAGAGGAACAAGATGAGACACGACATCGCTAAGCATCAAATAAGTAAAAACACATATCTATGATCAATATAAACTCCCACACCACAAAAATCCGGAGTGAACACCACCAAATAATTAGATATTTGTTTGTTATACAATGTATTCACTTTTTTATGCAGGAGAAATTGGAGACTGGAAGAACTGGTTTACCGTAGCACAGAATGAACAGTTTGATCAATTGTACAATGAAAAGATGCAAAATGTGGAAGTAACTTTTATGTATGAGAATCCAAAATAGCATAAATTATCCCAAAAATTTAAGATTGTTACGTTGCACTATTAAAATATAAAATTACCAATATTAAATAAATCTGGAAAATTTTGGTAAGCTATAACTAACGAGTCGTCTTTTTTTTGTTACGCGACAGCATTATATTGACGCGCTTGTTCATTTGGTACTGACACATATTTTCAAAACAGTGCATTTCTTATGTCTGAATCATAAACATAATTTTGATTAACCTTAATCGAAACGAACAATTAACCTAAATCAGTTTTACCGGAATCAAGTGTTGAATAAAACAAGTCGGAAATATGCTACCGTTCAGAACAGGTAGGCACCCTTGATGTTCTTTTTTATAAGATGTCCTCATATGATATTTGGTTCGACGGAACACCTTAATACAAACGCGAACACCATGTTAATATGTATTCCGATTTTTTATTTGTATGTTACGATATTTGGTGACGTATTGCAGAAATCCGATAAAGAAATGCACAGTGTAAATCTATTGGTTGAATAACAAATCAGTTGAACTATGCTTTTTTCGCCTGTTATGCTATTAATTCATTGAAATTTTATTAATCTGCTGGCTGACAATAAATTACAAATTTTAACTGTTCTATGTTATGCTTCATTTATTGACGACAGTTCTTGTTTTGTTCAAGTATGATTTAAAAATGAAAAACTCACAGAGGATTAGTGATTAACAATGAATGAGTTGAAGTGTTTGCTATTTATGTCAACTGAAGAACTAGAGCTAATCCGTTTAATCCCAACTTTCAAACACATCCGAGAAAATCATGTCATTACACGACCGACCACTGTACTGTAATAAAATGGGATCGGAAGCCTGTAAGCATTTATATGGAAGCTTCAAATTAGTATAAACCCCAAATAACCTCAACATTTTAAGAGTAAATAAACAAACCTTAAAACAGATTTTATTATTGCTTATTATAATTTAGACAGCGGATATATCTGACAAAGATTTCGTCATCTCAGTTGTAAAGTTATGAGCTTCTTGAGGAACTTTCGTTGATATATGTTGTACACAAATTATTTTTTTCATTTTGGAAACCTTTTTACAATGGCATCTTTTCTGATGTCCTGTCAAACAGAATAAAACAGAACAAAACAAAACAAAAACAAACAAACAACTCGTTCAATTTGAAATGCAAGTGATTTGTCTGAGAGCCACTGATTATATGAGTATATTTATCAGAATAGTCTTCAAGCTTTGGTGTCTTTGAAAATTTAATAATGTAGTGAAAACTCACTTAAATTTGTTTCACAAATGAAAAAGCCTTTTGCAACAGCCAAATAGTCATTTATCATATGATCACGTATCTGCTGTGCATGTTATGTTTGATTTTGTTTTAAGTCACATATGCACATTTCATCCAAGAATGTAAGAATTGTTCAACATCAACAAGTATACTTAGCAGGAGTTGCTTACACTCCCGGAGCACCTGAACTCACCCTGGTTTTAGAAGGGTTTGTGTTATTCTAGCTTTAGTTTTCAGTGTAGTGTTGTGTGCTCTATGTTTGTTTTTCATTTCATTTCATGGCCATGGTCTTGTCTGTCTTCCGACTTAACGATTTCTGTCTGACCCTTTGGTATCTTCAAATTCCTTTTTAAACATCATTTCACAGAAAAATGATTGATGACGTTGTATGATGCTATATTTTAATGTTCAAATAACATTTTTTCAATGAAAATAACAAATATTTTTTTCTTGGCATATTCTATCATAATGATATAGTAATGTAGACACTACCCCATAAATATTCTGTCTGATTTATTGAATGGTGCTTAATGTACAACAGCAAATATTTCATGCATATTCAAGATGACATCATATTAATAACTGATGATTAATGAACCCTGCTTTGTACTAGACTGACAGGCTAAGCTAGATTTTGAACATGCTAGCCCATGAAAGCAACAGTCTGCAGGAAGAAACAACATTATTCTGACTTTAGGCCTACCAGTCTTTGCCCTTACTCCTAACTGCTGCATGCTTAGACAAGAGTCAGCAAATACCAATTTAAATGTTTTTTGTTTGATATGGCCTGGATCGAACCCACAATCTTCCTCACCTGAGGCGAGCAAGCTAACCATCACACCACAGAAGCAGAACTTACATTAAGATGAGGAATAATGGAATCAGTACTGAGTCTGAGACCAGCCAAGCAAGGATTTCTTCTGCTATATCAATGTCAATCTGTTGTCTAAATCTACGATAGGCTTCAGTGGGTTTCTTATCACTGAATGGACCACACATCCTCCCAGCTTCCCCAGTTCTTCCTAACTGTATGATGTCATGACTGTTATAAGATAAAATAAAAATATTTTGTAAGCTGAAGTACAACTTAGTGAAATGGTATACAGCTTTGATTGATTTACAATTGTTGTTTAACCTCCAGCAGCAAATATTTCATTCATATTCAGGATGAAAACAAGTTATCAAACAATAAATCAACTTTACGACTGCAACATGTTGACATGTGAAAGGTGAACAAATGAACCTATTGGGTAATTGTGGACACAGTATTTTGTTGGACACAATAATGTGCTGGATACAGTAATGTGTTGGACACA
>JARWCS010353009.1:0-10981 GCA_034783895.1 Geukensia demissa
AGTTTTCAAACATTTTCTTGTCAGAAAATGCAAAGTGTATTGAATTGTTACTTTGGAGAAATGATTGTTCAACAAAATATTTGCCAGGTGAGCGATTACAGGCTCCATGGAGCCTCTGGTTTAACATGTTATAATGGCATTTTATGGGACAAGTTGAAAGGGGCGAATCGCCAAAAAAAATTGTGGTCTTGATAGCGCTTGTTATACGATAAAGACTACGATGGAAAGACTATTAAAACATCGAAAATTCCTTGAAAAACCCTTAAATTTTATGTCATTAAAACAGTGGGAACAAAAAGATTAATACCCTGTTTTACAAACTATAAGAGGAGACTTGTTTCCTTCAAAATTATGAATTTTCCATTACAAGTCCATGTTTTTGTCATGGTTGGAGTGCAGTCTCTGACATTTTCCCCATATCTTTTCATTGTCAGGGGAAAATTGCAGATTAGACCTTAAAACCACTAAAAATTATTGTCCAAAAAAACAGTAGTTATTTTGAGCAATATGTGAAATGGTTGCTTCACCTGATATTAATTGATAATAAATACACCTGTTACCAACAGGTTGCTGACCTACGTACAAAAGCCAGAAAAGCCATCAGAACAATAGGAAAGTACGATGAAAGTCAAATGCCGGCCTTCCTCAAACCAGTCAAGAACCTGGTCCATAGAGTTGAAAAACTGTTTAATGATATCAAAGCAGATGTTATGACTTTTTACAATGTAAGTTGTTTTAAATCGACAAGTTACTTTAACACACAAAATTTGACAATTGAAAGTTTTATTTATCAGGGATGTGATTCATCCACAGATTAGTGGATTTCTGCAGGTTGAATCCTGTCCGAATTTGTTTTTTATGTTACTATGTATACTTCCAGAAGGGAATTTCCAGTAATTCCTTGGGTCGTGAAATGTCCAAATCACATCTCTGATTTATAGTTGTTTACGGTTGTTGATTGAGAGGTATGACAGTGAGATGTACTGAAATGTTAAGATTATTAGTAAAGAATACTGATTAACACTTGATTAGACTAATTTTTTGGTGTTTTGATAATGGATCAAATATTCCATTAGATATTGAACAACCAACAATCAGTCAAAGGTATTGTAGAAATTATTTTATGAGAAATTAAAGGGAATTGGAAGGCACCGCACATAAAATTATTTGAATAAGATGTCCAAAAGAATCATCATAGGAAAAGTTCTCCAAACCTCATCTGTTTACTATGAATTAGTTTTATAAATGCCAATCTCCATCTGTCTTTTAGTTTTTCGTAATTAAAGACCAAACTTTTTTAGTATTTAATGAATGATTTGATAAGGATGATTTCTGGTCATTTATTTGATGAATTTATTGATTAATGATGTTTGTTTACAATATATTCTTTAAGAAATATACATCAGGAATTTAAGAATTAGGACATTGGCACCTTGAGTATTTGTCTTCAATAGAATATATAGATTGTAAGAGGGTTAAACACTCCTATATTTTTATGAAATTTTTATTTTTGATTTCAGAAACTTGATGAACTGATCAACGTTAAACTCCCAGTCATGGGAGATCTTCTTTATAAAGCAATTGTTGGAGCCATTGAAGGATTCAAGATAATTGGAAAAAACCCTAAATCTGCTATCTTTAAAATAGGGCTTGGAGTTTACCAGTAGGTTTTTATAACATTTGTCTTAGCCTACATATTATACCATTGTCTAGTAATTAGAAATTTTTACTAATGCAATTTTAATAAGAACATCAAAGTTTTGGATCTTGATGTTGGTTAACAAAGAATAGCAGTTTGTAGACTGATGGATTTTCATAAAAAATCTATACTGTATGTCAAGCTTTTTTGGAATGTGATTGTGAATGTTATTGGGCTTTATTAAATGATACATGTTTTTCTGCGTTTGTACTTAATTTAAATCAAAAGAAAGAATTATACCATAGTTAATAGTTCATGTTTTACACTATACAGTAGCGTTTTACATATGTTTATCTGCCCCTGAATTTCTATATGGAGATTTAACATCTTTGTTTTTTTGCGGGAGTGCTAAAATTTGACCTAGATAAAGTAATTTAAACAATTGTGCACATTTCTTTTCATACCCTCGCTTGCGATTCATATAAGAATTACTTTCAAAATTACATTCAGGTTTGCTTTAAAGCAATTTTGCAGGTCATTAAATCCTGGTTTATATACTTTCATATTACACAGCATTGACAATGTGTATTCCCGGTCTGGTGCTAGCACGTGCAAAGAGATACTTCCTGAAAATGACTTATTTTACAATGTAAAATCCCCGTAGAGAACAAAAATCTCAGCACAGCTTAAAATACATCGTGATTGCTAAAAAGTATTATTTCAACTTAAATCTGCAAAATAAACACTTTTTTACCAGAATACGGTTAACATTTTTTCTTCATAACATTTTTACCCTGTACAACAAACTCTGACATGTATTATAAATAAGGAATAGATTGTTGTCTTTCCAACATTTATTGCATATCCTTAAGATATAGGTTAAGCACCATCTAATCAATAAATCACAAAGTCAGTACTTACACAGTTTAATATCATTCATTGTCAAGTTACAAAGGATTGTATTATTTGAACTTCCAATGTTTTAGGTCCTAGTGTACCTGATGAAGTTATCTTCTTTTTGATTTTAGTTTTACATTACTTTTTTCACAGGATATATAAAACATACAAAGATGCCTTGGAACTAAAAACCCAAATTCAAGAGGCTTGCTTCTTTTTAAAAGGTGGTATTATTGATAGTTATTATAATTTGGAAAAGAGAACAAGACAAAACAGAATGGTCAGACAAAAAAGGAAATGTTAATAGACATGGCAACCTCAAGAACAAGTACAAAATGAACATGACACATATGATACAAAAAATATAAAAAAACTAGATATGAACATTAATCTATGAGCAACATGAACCCAAACAAAAAAACTATGGTTACCTCAGTTGGACTGGAAGGAAAATGATATTAAAATTTTGAAGAAGATGAATATATACAAGCATTGTTAATAAAATCTTTTTTATAAAAAAGATTTTGTTATGCTGAAAAGTTATGAAATGATGTCCACAAATTGACCACAAATCAGACTTTGAATGTATGCACAATACACATGCCCAAAGTGAACTCATAAAGATAAATACTTGGTATTTAAATTCATCAAGAATATTCTGAAATGATTGAAAATATATATTAGTATTTTCTTTGATTGGTCATAGAGTCAATAGAATAACAGTAAAAAGAAAAAAAAACTTTTGAGTAAAAATCCATTGATTGATGGAAAAGTCTCTTAAAGTATATAATTATCTACTTTATAGCATAATATAATTCTTAATTCTTGTAGCATTGCTATTCAAGATTAGTTATTTTGGTAAAGTTATTAAAAACACACCAAGGTTCAGTATCATTGTGAAAAGTTTGTTTGGAGAGGTTAGGGTAACAACACTGTCCATCCTGTCATCTGTTCTTCTGTCTGTCATTCTATAAAATCATTGTTAACACCCAAAAATCAACATTCTTCAATGGATTTTTACAAAACTTTGCACACATCACAGATACTTGGTCTTTGAGAATAGGGGACCCTTCAAAATCAAGGGTCAAGTACAGAGGGTTAAAGTTTTACAAGTTGGATGGCATGCCTTGTGTAAATTCTGTTTATTATTTGTTTTGTAAGATAAAAAACCATATTGGTGGGATATAAAAAGTCAGTATGAAAGCATAGAAAGTGAAGCCAGAACTGCCATAGAGGGGGTCAGAAAAGGAAGTAAGAAGTGGATAGAAGATTTCATAGACGATCCTATAGCTGCTTACACAAATCGGAAATATACCATGGTAAAATTTCCAGTTAACTCATATAAAATTAATTTTACTCTTCTATGGCAAATGTTGATCATATTTTGTTACCTGCATTGCCAGTATTAACAAAACTTTTTGAAATAAAATAATTATTATAACACATTCATGTCATTTCTTTCAATTTACTTTACATGGGTTTGCAAAAAAAAAAAAATTCTCAAAATTGTGATGATAATTGATAATGATGAATTAAAGTTTATTTTGCAAGGAAAATAAGTGTTGGTGACAGTGGTTCCTGAAGTTTAGGTACACCGGTGTATGACTGTTTGCAGAATGACCATGTTAGAAATCATTTTTACATTTATCTCAAGCAAAATGGTTAATAAAAAATTTCTGTGTGGGCAAACTACAAAGCCTCCTCTGTATTCCTAAAGTATAGGTGGAATTCACTTTATACAATCTCCCAACAGCATTCTAATGATTTATCTGTATTGCAGGCTGGAATACGAGAAACTATAAAGAATGAAATAATCTCCACTGTAGAGGACATATTGAATCCATTTGAAAGTATTCTAGGTGATCTAGCTGGACCTTTTATTGAAGCCTATGACACAACATTTGGAGTCATAAAGTCAATTAAAGAAGCATATGAAATTTTGAAAAAAGGGTATGTAACCAAATAATTAGTTGAACATTGGGACCTATAGAAATTTGACATTTTAACAAACTTCTCTGAGACTAACAATCCAATCTTTGGTGAAATGATTTTGGTTGACCCTCTTAAAAAAATTCTATCATGTATCATTTAAGATGGTTACTGCCATGTGATTGAATCTTACTGGAATTTTACATGTTTGCCAACGTCACCTTATGTAGTACTACCCAATTTCGGTGTCAATTTATGGTATCATTATAAGGTATCAGATAATGACCTTATATTTTATGGCAACAAAGCTGCAACCTTTTTCAATAAAAAACGCATAAAACATCAAAAATTCTATTTTCTCTCGTAATTCAATCAGCCTTGGAAAAACATTGGTTTTATCCATTTTTCATTGCATGATCTGTTTTAAGGATTGCAATTTATATTTGTTGATATCATTTATAATGGCAACCATGTCCAAATTAAGGCCTTTTAAAACCAGTTCTAGCTAAAATTGCTGAAGTGGTGTTTGATAGATCCCTATTTCAATTTTAACCCCAATTTTCAGTCCACTTCTTGCTGTTGTTATATGATGCAGCACTTGTGATAGTCTGGGCTTCTGTGGAGCCAGTAAATGAATATTTGCCACCATCAAAACAAAATTGATGCTTGCAAATCATCAAATACAGTACTGTTAATTCCATTCTAATGCAAATGAATAATATATGCTCAATCAGAACATTTTAAAATCAGTGGAATAAACATCTGCGTTTGCGTAGTTTCTCCGATGGCATCAAACGTGGAATTGATGCCATGAAAATTTTAATGTTATCCAATCAAAATCAACGTTACAAACCGTGTTGCATAAGAATTCTATCTGGACTGTAGAATTTAAAACCAATTTTTGATTACAGTTTGTGAATTTTTTTGATTTTCTGTAGATATCGAATTGGAAAGTCATTGATTGATGGGATATTTGGAACAAAGGCCCATCCAGATTTTCCAAGGACTACAAGATTGGACACCAATGACTGTGGTGGAAAAGGTTTTTATCCATCCAGACTGATTAGCGGGGATGCAGAGTATTGGTCAAAAGGTGTAGACTTGGTTATAGATGTTGGAGAGGAGGTTAGTTTTAGTTAAATATAGGTAAATTATTTAGGAAATATAACAGAAAGTTACCAAATATTATTAAACGGTTGTATAAAAAGCATATTTTCTTGTCAATATATACACATTCAATAAAGGTTCATGAGGAACAAATATTAATATATTTCTTCTTTTTGAACTTCTGTAACATGACACAATTCACTTTATTATATCGCCATCTTTAGAACATGGTAGAATTTTGAGAGGTCTGAGGCAGGCAGTCTGCAAATCCCCAAGCCATTGACAGAGATGTACAAAAAAATCTTTCGATTATTATGAGTCAGTTCTTTGGAATAACCTCCCATACAGCATTTGTGCTTTTAAAAGAAATGTTAAAAGATATTTGTTAACACACTAATCAGTGTTATTATTGAGATAATGGTTATATTAATTATTATTATTTTTGAGGTAATGGTTACATAGAAGTATAATTATTTTGGAAAATTGGGAAAAATATGGTGTTAAAGAGGGGAATTATAATGAAGGTGTGATATCTGTCCATCCTGTTGGTGTCTCCAATTTTCATATTCTTCTTGGTAAAGTGGTTTTTGTACAAATAATAAAAACAGAATGTTTAGTGCTAGTGCTATCATCCTTTCAAACAAGGATTTGTATTTTACTTTGGTAACTGTTTTTCAGGTTGTAGCACCATTTGCAGGAATTATAATGTTAACAGACAATCCTAATGAAGTGAAGATAATATCAGATGAATCCTTGAAGGGTGCTGAGATATTCATAACAAATGTGGCTCCAAAGGAAACCATACTACATCCTAATGATGAAAACTACATTGAACACATGGTAATAAGTCACTGAATGGCTGTAACTTTTTGAAATTTTTGTAAAAATCAAAAACTCACAGATCCAGATCCTTTTCAGGATTTTTTGTTGGGGGGGGGGGGGAGTTTTTTACAGCTTGGCTTATGGTATGGATATTGGTACAAGTACATAGTTGATGGCCTTAGGGCAAACTGTAGATGTTTGTAATTTATTAATATTTTGGATGGCTGTCTCATAGACAGCCATGCCACATCTTTTTTTCTATACATATACTTTCAAAATGAATATACCGAATTCAACCATTATTCTCTTACTTTTGTAAAAGTCAACTATTAGAAAGTCTTTATAACCAAAAATCCTTTTTTTTATTTTCAAATTCTGATTTATAAGAATCATTGAAAGTAAACTTTTTAAAGAAGATTTATGACTTTGAGAAAATAGAATTTGCATATTTTTTAGTTTGACAGCAAAATTTGAATTGTTGATTGGAATATTTGATTGATATTTTATACAGATTTGGGCAGGTGTTACCATAGGAACAGCTACAAAATCACCCTGTAAGAACCATATCCACTTTGCCATGAAAAGAGATGGAGGGTATATTGAACCCACAAGATTTCTAGAGGACAGACCAAAACTTTTCCAGCCATATAAAACAGAATGTCGAGATTGGAAGCTTGCTGTATTGGTAATGTTTTAATTATCATTATACCTACCAGTTAATGCTATATACCACCGAAAATATGATCATACAAATGGTGCATACAGGGGACAGTTTTAAATCCCCTCCTTTGGTCTCATTTATTCTGCACCTGTACACATGTTACAAACAGTTTTGTAGTGAATTCATGCTTACTTTTTATCTTGTTGGATATCATTCTGGGAAAAGAACTTATATCCATAGAAATAATGATTTTGTCAGCAGAAACATCATGGGTTTGTCAGTTTAGGAGTTCTTGGTTTCTTATTCAGCAAATATATGTTTAAATAATTCATGAAAATAGTTCTCCCAACAAACAGATTTCTTTTACAGTATGATGAAAACATGTTTCAAGTTGATTCTTTTAAAGTTCTTTAGAAAAACCATTTTCTTTCCAACCAAATGTCACAATTGCAAAAATTGCTTTTGGATATATGCAGTTTAAACGTATATAGTTACAATAGGGGAATATTGTTAATCCTTCTCATTGAGTGAAGTGTATGTTACAGGAAAAACTATGAAAATGATGGATATGGGTTAAATGTCAGAGAGGCTGCACTCCAATCAGGAAAAAACTGAGAGATTTTACAAATCTGTAGGTCGCCACAAGGCATTCAACGAAAGGGGAATACCACTGCTTGAGAAGAGCTCTAAATCCCCCCAAAATAAAAAAAACATGTAAAATATTACTGCTCTTACCTGAATATTATTAGAATTGTACATGTAACAAAACAATAAACACAAAGACAAACCTATGACCACAATTCCTGTCATATTAGATTGTTTGTCAAACTCCGAAACAGAGGGTACAGTACTTCTTTTGTCAGACACCTCTGCCATACGGTCACAGCCATTTATTGCCTGAATTGCAATGTCAAAATAGTTTTGATGTCAAGAAATTATTGCATCACTATCAGGTATCATGGTTTTGGCTGCCATGAGCGGAAGCTCACAAAATGCTGTTACCACCAATGGCAAAGACGACTACTGGAGGTGTAAGTGAAAGCTAGGAGTCTCTGCGTTCAGAGACGTTTACTGGAGGTGTAAGTGAAAGTTAGGAGTCTCTGTGTTCAGAGACGTCTACTGGAAGTGTAAGTGTTAGGAGTCTCTGTGTTCAGAGACGTCTACTGGAGGTGTAAGTGTTAGTTAGGAGTCTCTGTGTTCAGAGACGTCTACTGGAGGTGTAAGTGAAAGCTAGGAGTCTCTGTGTTCAGAGACGTCTACTGGAGGAGTAAGTGAAAGCTAGGAGTCTCTGCGTTGGGAGATTGATTGTGTGTATACATCATTAGATGACTGACTTTTCTTATTACAGGGTTATACCAATAAAGTTGGACGCATTCCAGAATGGGGTGATGGACAAGAGGAAATAGACACCACTCCCGAGACCAAAAATACTGATGTTACACCCATAGAACCCCCTCCAGCAGCTGATGATCCAGGCAAAGAAATACAGATGATCAAAGGTTAAAAAACAAACTTATCAGAATGAGTTTAAAATATCTTCGATATTCCATAGCTATTCACATAACCTTTGACAAAGGTCAGTGAGCTATTGTTATCATTTTACATGTTATTGTATCGATCCTATTGTATCTGTTCCCATCCATTCACATTTGACTTTTAAAAAATAATTTTCTTTGAACCACTTGTCATAGTGTATCTTCCCTTTGTGTCTCATTACAATTCTGTTTCCTGAACCCCTGCCTGCCAACAAAGATAATAGCTGTCACTAAAATTGGAAAATTTAGTAAAATTCCTAAAAAATCTTTTAAAAACAGCTGATCTAGTTTTCTCATTTAAACTTGGTTGAATGATTTATTGAATGGCCTTCTTCCAAACTTATGTCCATCATTCCAGTTTGACAGTAAAGCATTCATTTAATCAAGCATCCTGTGGAATATTGCTTACAAATATTGTAATAAAATAAAATAAAATTAAATCAAATGTTTTATTGGTATAAAATCCACATTATAAGGATAATGACCAGTTACAATATTAACTTAATGTAGTCCAGGAACTAATTAGTTGGAGCTGCTTGTCCAAAAGTAATAAAACTGAAGATTAATTTTTCTTTAGTGGTCTTCTTTTTAAATATTGTTTGGCATACCCTCATATATAAAGTCTTTTCATTTAATCTAGATCAGATTAAAACATGGGCATCATAAATGATTCATGGTTGGCTGTTGCCTAAAATTTCTTCTTTAAAACCACTTCAGCAAATGGAACAATATTTTAGAAGAAGTTTATACAACGTTGGTTAGGAAACAACTATGGGAGATCTTTTTTTTAAAATTTTAAACATTTATCATGGCCACTATTGACCTTTTAATAATTGTATCCAATTTGCCCAATGTCAGGTGAGCAATACAGGCCCAGCATATTGAGCCTCCAGTTTAAATTTGAGTTTGTCATTTATTATTCAAAATTTCACAGTAAAAGTACTTCCCTTTATAGCCAGATCATCTGTTTCTTGAACCAGCCCTTACTTAATTCTTTACTTCTTGCTATTCTGCAAAAGTTTATATAATTTTTTTTAGCATTTCATTTATGACCATTGTTTGGAGGTTTATAGTATTTTTATTTTAGATGACTCAGATGGAATGTTTTCAAAGATCAAAAGTACAGTAAAACTAGATGTAGTGCATGGAGCAAAAGGTATATTTAGTTGGAATGCTATTTTAAAACCTGGTTCAATAAAGGCAGATGTAGTATATTCTGTATTTTCCAGGCAGAGTATGGCTTTATTTTGACTGATATAGAAATAGGAGATTTGATATGAATGTCTATGAGAAGCCATAAAAAAACTATAAATTACAAACATCTACAGGTTACCTTTAAGATCCATAAGTTAAGGCAAGCTGTAAATGTTGAAAAATAGCATGTTTGTGAACACTGAACCAGACCTTATACGGGACTTAAAAACCAACTGTATTAGATTTTACTCTTGAAGTATTGATGTCTTTTCGTTAAAAAGGGAAAAAAACCCATCAAATTCTAGAGAGCAGTAATAAGTCAATTTGATTTCTTTGAAACAGTTATACATATAGTTTTGAGTTTTTCTGTTATATGTTATGAAGACAGGGTCATACAATCTTTCAAACATCTTGCTGTTTATGTGTTGGCAAGCTTTCAATGGAATTGGGGTGCTTGATTGATTAGTTGATCCAGCGGGTAATATTTTAGCCATATGAAAAGCAAGAACAAGTTGACAAGTGAACAAACAGTGAATTATACAAGGAACAATGTGTTACATTTTTTATTTTAGATATGTTCCTAACCTTAGTGAAAAAAGCAGACAGTTTCTTCAAGAGGTTTTCATTAACCAGATTAAAGTTGGGATCTATTATAGAATTTTTAGATGTATTGGGAATGACAGAGAGTACACAGAAAATGGCAGTTGTCTTAAAGAGTATTAAGGTGAATACTGAAGTTTTCCTTTTATATATTACATCCAGTGTTTAATGGTAATGCCCAATGAAACACAGTTTTACTGAGTTGGCCTATGAACTTTATATCCTTAAATTCTCAGTATAATTTTGTCATAATTGTGATATATATATAGAATAAGGAATGTTTTGAAGGTCAAGACGAAAATTATAATCAGTATCACAGTGTGTCCAGCAGGGTGAACTGTGGTACAGATGATAATTTCAGTCGAGACCTTTAAAATTCATTATTTGTTTTACTGTCAACGTCATAATCAACATCACATGACCACTTCCCTGATATTTTCCAGTATCACAGCTGTAGGCTCACACACAGTTGATACTGGAAATATCAGGCAACAATATCAAAAGGAAAATTACAAAACTGCAGATAAATATAGAATATAGGACATTTTGTATCTTGTACTGACTTTATCACGGAAAATATTCAGTGAGCCCGTAGGG
>JARWCS010353020.1:0-10981 GCA_034783895.1 Geukensia demissa
TTTGTTGGTCATGGTCTTGTCTGTCTTCCGACTTAACGATTTCTGTCTGCCCCTTTGGTATCTTCGAATTCCTTTTTCAACTGTACGGGTTATTTTTTTATGTTTTCTTATTACCGTAAGAATTATAATTATTTATACTTATATTTATACTGTTTCAATTATTATTTTTTGCACTTTTCAATAAATATTAATCTTCTATAATTGCTCCTTCTTTATAACGAAATTTACACCATAATGTAGTACCCAAATGTATGTTAGCCCATTTGTAACTTCAGAATTTTTAATAATCCAACATATTGTGGTTTATTTTACACCTTTAAAGTACCTCTGATAATGGTTTGATGATTGTATTCCTGGAACGGTCTTTTGTAGTAGGCGGAATACTTCACACTTGCTAAATGACAAGGAAATCTGACAAAACCGATAGTGCATCACGGACAAGAAAGATTTCTTATATACCAATCGATCACTTTTGCACAACAATACGTAAATTAAATAAAACATGTAAGTGCTAAATCCACGTCACTATAGATTCCTATAAAGAGTTTTTATTGAATAATCTTGCTTAAAGTACGATTTACTCTTGTGGTAAGGTATAATATTCAACTTGGAAGACAACAACATTGATGCGAAAACAATGCGGCGGAATAGTTTATTTCTTATTTTTGAAATATGTCATGTTTTATTATTTCCTTTAATTGCGACTTGGACATGGTTTTTTTATAAGCATAACTAAAGGCAAGATAAAATCAAAATCTTTTAAACCATTCCAAACCACGGGGTATTCAGTTCAAGAAGCATGTTTATTCTAAAAGTGTAAGGCTACGATGAAAACCTCCGTCTTTTGACAGGTAAAACATTTTGTAAAACGATGTAGAATATCTGTTACAACATTGTACAATACAAATACTGGTTTGGACCAGAATCATATTGATGTTTAAGGTCGAAAGAACAGTTTACAACGCCTTGTTAATTTTCGCTGTTTTTAAAGTATTTTACGGCATGTTATCGTATCATTCACACAACATGTTTTGTTCTTAAAACAACTGACAAACCTTATTACGTACGATGCAAGTCAAACGCAACTTTTTTTTACGTGTGCTATAAAGACAGGCGCGAACTCACGCCGTATGGGTAATATGCTACAGTTATCTGTAAAGGTAAGATTAAATCAAATACCAAGACCGCTCGGCCACCCAGGTCCGTATATTACTGAATGCCACACGTACCACTGTTTCACCAAACCCCTAGTAGAAGCGCTGCAAACTTTAGATATTCCTTATTCGTTTAATTGTGGAAATATGGAAATCCAAAACTTGGAAGAACATTATTTTAAATGTAATTTAAAATGAATAAGATATATATAGTCAGAAAAATTAGAATCGAGTCAAGAGCCTGTGGGGGTAAAATTGCGGATGTTTAAGCTTTAAACAATCCATTATTAACTAAATTAATGTATCCAAAAATAACTTACTTTAAGTAAATCAAACAGCGGAAATGTTTTACTTCTTTTGTTTAGATTTGGATTTAACAGCAGAACAAAAAATGTGTGTTTTCCAAAGATATTTTTTCGTTTCTTGATACAGATAAAATTAAATTCCTTCTAATGGCGGATACATTTTACAACTTGTTCAATTGCTCGTGTTTCCACTTAAAGATTGTTACCTTAATTCTACTGATAAACCTTTGCAGCAAGGATATAGATATCACAGGCATCACAAATCTTTCAGAACATTTTATCTTATTTTTACGAATTTATATATTTATATATTTCTTTATGGCTTTTTTATTGTTTTGGGTGATCTAGGGCTTTTCACTTCTATTCGTGTTGAAGGTCTTGTAACGGCCTCTAGATTTATTTCCTCTGTTTTTTTACGCAGATTATGTGTGGTCTCCTTGACATTTACCCCATATATACGAGACAAAAGGTTATCCTAACAACCCTAAACAATGTTTGTTTATAAAAATAGGAGATATGGCATGATTGTCTTTGAGACCGTCATCCACAAAATAACAGTTGAAATTAAACTCTGTATGATCTCTTTAATTTGAAATGCAATTCTTGAAAAAACACCATATATATTGTTTTTTCTGACCTCACTATGTATTAACTGGGCTTTTGGTACATTGGTGAAACTTTTTCAAACTTTTTAGAAACATACCACTTCCATCATAACGAACTATTAAAAATAAATACAATCGTTTTAGTTAGCAGTGGCAGACCGGACTATTGGACTATATTGCAACATGTTTCCTTCAGTATCATTTCTAACATATCTTCAATTCATCTTTTAAATTTTGTGTGAGGCGACGTATCTTGGAATTGGCGTTGTTTGAGCACCGACCAATTGTCATTGTGTGTGCGACAGTAGTTGGAATTTGTGTCTTGGCAACAATTATGTTTTCGCGCGAATCGGACGAAAAAACTTAATTTAGATTATACAAAAAAAAATATGAGCTAAATGATTTTTTTAAAATAGTCAAATGTCGGGTCAGATTATTTTAAGATTTAACTCGGTCATACTATTGAAATATTAATTAACTATTTCCAGTCAAATTCAGGACAGGAATTATATTCAATCCCAGCCTACCCCATTAATCAAATGGTTTGTGTATTATAGTGTCCATAGAGGGTAACATTGTCCTGTGGTCAAAAATCATTTTGCTTACTTTGATTAGTATTTCCCATTGGTCATGTTTCGTCGGATTGTGTTAATATGATTTCTAATTAAATAAAAACAATTATTTAAATTCGCGATATAATTCCTCATTTTCTCGAATGAAACTTAAAGATGCGCAAATTTAATAAGAGGTTATATGCTTTGTCGTGTTGAGTTCGTTGTCTTATGAAGTTAATTATTACAACATACCACTCCGATGGAATGACCTCCTTTTCTCGCTAAAATACTGTGTTTCATGTCTTGAATTTGCAAATGACAACAGTATTTTCATACTTTCATATGTTTCATTAAAATTTGATAGGTACTTATCTAAACGGCCATCGAGATGGAACAGTATAATTTTAAACAAGTAAACATCTTTAAAAATGTTTGTTTGTAGTCCTTTAAGAACCAGGGACCTATTCAAAACATCAGCTAACTTGCCAAATATTTTGTTTGACATTTGTTTTTTCAGTAGAAAACACTAGTGACAAATTCGATGTTTTAGGAAATTTGAAATGACCAAATTAGCTCAAAAGTACAACCTTTAAAAAAAATTCCCGAGATTTGAGCATAAAGCAAAGTTACACTCCTTTCGTTTTCCTAAGAAATATTGAAATCACGGTAGCTTGGTTAAATCTGGAGCATTAGAATTTTGCAACAGACCAAAGTGGTATAAGTAGCCGATGTAGATGTTCTTGTTTACTTGTGTTTTTATCTGCAATCAATGTCCTTTAATAGTCTTCGTTTTCTCTTTAACTCTTTATTTTAACACGGTCAATGCGGCTATGTGTCATAAAAGTATAGGAGCCTTATTGAAGCTTATGTAAAACTCGAATAATACTAGATTTGTGGTAATTAGGTAACGGATATAAATTTTGGCAACCTGTGCAATTTTTTTATGGAAACATGTTCGGCCAAGGATCAAATAGAGTTAATTATCAACTATAATTACAATTAACAATAGTTCAAAATGTTCTGATTTATCATCAAAATCTGACAAATATTTTGATGAATAATATAAGATGATACCAGAAGAGGGAGAAATGAATATGATATCAAGTTCTGCTGCACTTTTTTCAAGGAGGTCAACTCGCTGTTTCACCCATAGTCAAATGTAAGTTATTCCACTAAAAAGTAAAATGATTTGGATCATCAAACCAACCTGTAATAAACAGAACTTTAAAACCTTGTTAAGTCATACATTACATCAATCTTATTAAAATTAAAAAGGAATTTTACCGCAGACAGAACCCTTGTGAAATAAACAACATAGTATTTATCTGAATGAAATCCTTTATCCCCATTTTACGATAAGTCGCAGATGAAGATTTCCGACAGCTCAGTTTTTATTGTTTGTTGTGGGGACCTCTAAGGTCAATTCTTACCAAGCCTATTAGTGGTATTTCCATTTTTTTTTTTTTTGGCGTTTCCGCACACGTCTTTTTGTCGTATTGAAAAAGTCGACCAGACAATTTAGATTTTATTTATATTTAAGAATTTACTTTTCATTTCTTTTTTTATTTTCAATCTGACAAACGCATTTTTTCGATTTATGATTTTGCTATGAACTGTATTTTCCCTGTTTTAAACTTACAACTCGGACAATAAAAGAAAGTATCGCAAGAACGTTCCGCTAGATTTATGTGGACATACCAAAAAACGAAAATTAGGATATATAATTTTAATTGATTGAAATCGTATTAACGCATTTGATTGGTTGTCACTGAATTAATTTTAATTTTCTGTGATCCAATAACGATTGTTCTGCTTTAACTATTAACATGACACGTTTTAGAGTTAAACTTTCAAAAGTTAAAGCTAAAAATAGAAAATAATATATTTGCTAGTCTTTTGATTTTCTCAAGACTTCTTACAAAAGTTGAAATCCATTATAGGTAAGACGAAATTGTTTAGCAGTATTGTATTTTATGCTACATTAACACGATTGAAACCTGTCTCAAAACCTTGGACGACAGAATTTTTATATTTTGGGAAAACTACCATAGCGAAATTTTGACCAGTTGTGTCTAACGTAGACACAATCGTCAATAACAAAATTCGCGTAGTTACAAAATACAATTCGTACGAGTTTACATTTTCCTCTTAAATCAGTTTGAACTTCAGATAGCGAGTGCTTGTCGCCTTCTTAATATGTCCTATCCCAACATTCACACAGTGTTCGAATCATATATACAGTATTGGTAAAAAGAACAAAATAATTTTAAAAAATTGAAACAAAGAAAGCTTAGATCAAATTTGTGATATGGAGTTGAAATCGTAGATTTGTATTAATTTCATTAATATAACACCTATTCGTCCAATGGATGTCAATGCTGTATCAAGCAATTAGACAAAAGTCTGAGAATTTATAAAGTTTAATATGTTTCTGTTTAACTTTCTTACAGTAATCTGCGGTTTCTATTACATTATCCGAAATCAATACTTCACACTTAATTCATTTTAACCAATCAGCAAATACGATTACATTTGTTTCTGTCGTCGCTACAATACCTTATCTAATTACACATAGAAGCTGATATGGATTTAAATTTTTGTGTCACCACGGAAGAAAAATTTGTCAATTAAGTATGCACAAAGATGCACTTATATTCGAGAGGGAATCTAATTTGTGATATTTGTCAAAAGCATTGACAGCAGGAATTAAATCATTGTTACATTGTTTGCACAATTTCCAGTTAAACTTCAAGTCAGATATATTAATGAAATTTCTCATTAAAACGTTTAAATGAAAGTAATGTTAGTTAACCCAAAAAGGACATCGTTTTTTACCACTGCTATAACAACTACTATATCACATGCTATAGTAATATATTTGGATATTATACAATATATTTATATACAAAGACAACGTTTTATTGTCAAAACGATTATTTAAAGTTAAATATACGCTCAATGTTTTCTCAAAATATTAAAATCATAGTCATTTTATGCTGATAGGACCACCAATAACTAATAAGACGTTAATTTGAGATGCGTTAAACGTGCTCTAAAAAATTAAAATCACTGCTTACAAAACAAAAGCATTTACATTTTTACTTCTGTTCAAAGTGGATTATTGTAGTTTATATATGTTGCCTGCTCGATAATATTCTCGAGACATTGGATGGCAAACTGGCATGAATATCGCGCAATGAAAATATGTTAAATTTACTGTCTTATTGACCTGACTTATAAAAATAGGAGATTTGGATATCGTGGTGCAAATCTGTTATAT
Source organism: Geukensia demissa (assembly GCA_034783895.1). Lineage (NCBI taxonomy): Eukaryota > Metazoa > Mollusca > Bivalvia > Mytilida > Mytilidae > Geukensia > Geukensia demissa. Next base: position 5,899 of record JARWCS010353020.1, read on the forward strand.
CTCTTATATTTTAAAACGGATGAAAAATCATTTGTTGTTAAAATATAATTGGCAACAATGTGTTGATGTTGTAGCAACAGCATAATCGGATTGCAGGTAAACGATAAACTACAGCTTTTAAAAATGCATTACTATGATTGGATTTTGGTTCTGATCTCGACTTCATTAAAAGTTTCTGAATTGTTTTACTGATTCCCTAGAAATGCATTAAATGACCTTTAAGGCTACTAAAACAATTGACATCTTTGCATCAGGAATTGATTAATATTCTATAACGGACCATCAACACAAGGAATAAAGGTTTTTGTCGTTATTGGGTTTCCGCTGACGCTAGAAGCCATAATGGGCTTCAAAAAGTTGATGACAAAGAGATTGAAGATTGTTTAAAATTGTAATTATTTTCTGTGATTCCGTTTCAATGTACCTTAACCTATTTAGGTCCGTGAGCTAGACCGACCTACCGTTCATCGCCTGGACTCTAGCTCATATGATTTTTGATGTATTAAGGTCTATCATATAGGATTTTATATGTACCATAGAAAATTTTTGGGAAGGCTATATATGCCAGGCCAAAGTTTAGTACCACTCTAAGAATTTTTAGATTTTCGTTTTAGTATCTATGAAAAGCTGCAGGCATTAATGAATATATAATATATAGGCTTTCTCTCCTGACTTTTAGTAGTAATAAAATAGTAATTTAGTAGTACCCCTAACCCTAACAAAAATAGACTGAAAAGTAAAATAGGCTGTCAACTTTGTTATTTTGTGAATGTTTGCCACTTTTTGAAAATTTTGTATTTAGCTTATTTTGAATGATAAATTGCACCAAGATAAGTAAAACAATTTCACCAAATCTTTCGTTGTAGCCAAAATTAAGGTAAATAAGGTTTTTTCCAGATTTTCGATTTTCCTCAATATATGCCATTTACTACAACTAAAGAGAATGTTTTGATATTAGATTTTTAGTTACTACATCAATTATCTTTATTTTGAAACAAATTTGATACAATTTGACAATTTTCCATCTTCAAAATAAAAAATAGTACGTCTTACCCTCAAAAGTAGCAGACACATTGTATTACCTGTGGATAAGGCTTTGCACAGGGGTGATAAAATGATGCATTTCTTCATTAAATTGATAGAGTTAACACGGATCTACTTAAATCTAACGGTAATGTGGCAATAAAATCTCTATACATTTAAATAAGGACGGAATACTCAAAATGGGAGAATTCAGGATTAAATATTTTTCTACTACTGCATAAAAAATCCTTCTGGCTAACCTTATACACATCATAAACTTATAATTTCTGTTTTATTTATGTCTGAATATTAGTTTACGCCATATATGACAATTATTACAATTAATAATGAGTATTTGATGGGAATTATAGGAAAAATTCCCTCTTATTTACGTAAATTTTTAAATATTAAGAAGCCTTATTTCAGATTTCTTTAGACTTTTTGTTTTATATTTGTCATGTTATTCACAAAATGAATCAGATTTATAAAGATAAATCATTATTTGACCAATGTAATATTTTTTTAATTTTTCCTTTAATAGATTTACCATTATCATCAAAGAGTCATAAAAATTTATTCCTAAAGCAGAAGGTTACAATTATGATAATTTAATTTTCAATTATGGTCAAAATAAAGGTTATTTTAAGATTCCAGATATGCTTGAAAAGAAAATCGGATTATAATCTTATTGAGAAATATTCGAATTTTCCCGATTTTTTTATTTATTTACCCAATAATGCGCAATAAATGTCTAAATATTTATAGTTATTAACTTTCCATTTCGATTTCTTTGGATTTGAGTGCTTCTTTTGCTATGTTTAGATCTTGGACTTCCTACGTTTTGGCACTAATGCTACTGATGCGAGGTTACTCCTTGAAATGTACATATAGCATACCAAAATTCTCCATATGTATTCAACATAGGTATTTTGTATTTTGAAACCACTGGTTCGATGCCTCTGCTGGTGGACAGGGTGTTCTCAAGGGAATTCACAAGCCCAGTTTTGAAATTTATCAGTGTTTTACAGAAATTTGCTGCATTTGTTTAAAAAAAACGCTGAAAACACGGAAAGGACTCGAAAAGTATTGCACTTAGTAGTTGTCCCTGCCGTTGACTTTAGCTTACTATTACGAATTGTTTAGATTTGAGTGCTTTTTTGCTATGTTTGGATCTTGGATTTCTTATGTTTTGGTACTGTGCTATGCTACTGATGAGAGGTTACTCCTTTAAACGTGCATCATGTACATATAGCATACCAAAATTCTCCATATATATATGTATTTAAAATTTGTAATTTTTGTATTTTGACTTGCTAAATACTTTTTTTGATAATGGTCTTTTTTACTTTTCTTTTTAAGTCTTTTTATATTTTATTTAATAGAAAATAAGGCAGTATTCAATTACAATAAAAGAAAATATATTGAAAACAATATTCAAATCCAAAGAAGATCAAAGGAAACATGTGGCATAGGTCAAGAAGCATGACCTCTGTACAATTGAGTCACAACACTGAAATTTTGAAACCAAAACAAATTTGAATTTTTTATGGGTTTTCGGCAAATACTTACCAAAATATCAACTTTTAAAGTTTAATAAAGGTGCTTGTCACACGATGCGATTTTCTATAAGACTTTTACTTTCTTTGCCTCCAGAAACTAATGTGTATTTGATGTATCTGGTAATTTCCAGTCTCATTATTTAGAACGATATTATAGAAAATAAATTGTCATTTTGTTTTTCTTTGTATTGGTTTTGTAAACATCCCCAGGAATAGTATATAGGATTATAGTGCTTGTTGGTTTTCAAGAGGGCGGTGGTTAGTCCGAAGTCCCCCCCCCCTTTGGCTACAGGTATGGAAGGTAGTTTGATAAAAGGTATATTATAACTCTCTGTATAGTAGAGTATCTATTTTAAAAATGAGCGTCAACAATGTCGTTGTAAAGACCTATTATAAGCGAAGCCATTTTTTTTTCAGTACGTAGAGAATTTGTAATAACACAAGAGTTTATTGAACCCGTTATAGTTGAACATGACATCCACTACTTTTTAGGTTCAAAAGTTAAAAACATGTTACAATTTTTTAATGCAACGAGATTTTGTCGTATGACGTAAATGACGTTTGAATTATTTGTTTCCTTTCATTCAGTTCACTAGATCCAGCAAATTTCTGAATTTCAGCATTATTGTGGGTTCTTTCAAGATGGTTACCAAATGAACGCTATCATTGAAAGTCTTGAAAATATAGTTTTTGAGTAAATCATTTGGTACATCTACATTATGAAACACTTGGTATCATTTTAACGTTTATTCATGCACTTTTTATTATCTAACTCAAAGTTTAATATCATCCTACATTATGCAGATAAGTGAATGACACTTTTGGGAATTTCTGACATTTAATACAAGATGCACTTAATTTCCCAACATGTGCATTGCTGAAGTTTATTGTAACACGGGTTTTATTTGATTTTTTTGTAATCATATTGTAAATCTCATTTAAACTACAACACTGTAAGAATTAGTTACTTCCTGTTACGAGACCTGGGTGGCTGAGAGGCTAGAAGTTGTTTTAAACTTACCTGTACATGTCACTGAAGCCTATCACCTATATGGCGTGAGTTCGCGTTAGAGTTTGTATTATACAAAAACAGGTTGCGTTTAATTCACATCGACGTGATAAAGTTTGTCAGTAACCTGCTCAGGGTCGGTGGTTCTATTTCGTGATATTATGCTTAATTTGAATTGCATGATTCAAAGACAGTGTTCGTTTAGGAACATAATTCTAACTTACGTAATAATGCTGGTTTTTTATTTGACAAGGAACCTGATGTTTTTAACAGATACGACGTTGTTAACAACTAGCGTGGTATTTCCTCCTTGGTATTTGCCAAAAAATACCCCACCACACAGAAGTCTTTTTGCTCTACATAGCTTTATGTGATTTATAAATTTTGATAAATAAACGGAAGTGTTCCGACACGACACTATTTGGATGCGTTAGTATGAACGATATTAATAAGACGTATTGCGTACAATATTTTCATGGTATATTTTTATTTACAAGGTAACAATTTATCTGAAAATTGATATTCGGTGTTATTCAACAAATATATATTGTTTGGAAGGGTATTTGTTTAAATACCAGTCTTGAGAATCAAATTTTCCTGGCCTGTCGGCTCGGGAAATTTTTCTTCCCTCGACTGGTATTTTTTCTCAAATACTCCTGCCTTCCGGATTCACGATTTAATTGTTTCATTTCTCTATCGATGAACGATCTTTGCAGATCGATTTTCTATTTTCTTAAAGCTAACTTAAATACAACAATTCGCAGTTTTAATATATCATCATGGACGTGTTGACTGTATATTAGAGAGTATTTTTACACTCATAAACCATAAAAAGTTACAGTTAAGCTATCCATACTTAGTCCATTAAACCGACCGTTTGCGATGGTTAGAAAAAGTTCACTGTTATACATTAGTCTCATTCTGGTTCAAAATTTGTCCATATCAATTTCTATGAATGAATATGGAAAAATCAGAAAGACTTATTTTACAGTATAGAATAATTATTGACATAACGTACTGAATGTCTATCGATTTATTTTCATATCATCCATGCTTCCAACAGAAATATTGTGATGGTCCCACAGACCTGATACAAATAATACCCTGAATATCTATATTAAACATTTCTTTTTAGAGTAAGTCCATAAAATGTAATTTCTTTATATATCGCAAATGAATTACTATAATTGGTGGGTAGCTGTCTCATGGTCAATCATGCCACATCTCCTATTTTTATATAATTCTGAGAAAGAAACTCATCACCATCCGATGTCATCGAAGAATTTCGAAGGACTGTTCATAGTTCAGACTAATACACCTTCAAAAATCAAACTTTGTCTGTGCTCTCCATCGTCAAAGATGCTAGAAACTGAAATCATAACTACAATGTCAAGGGCGGCATAGGTAATAACTGTACCTTCACGTGTAATGATATAAAAAGGAATTCGAAGATACCAAAGGGGCAGACAGAAATCGTTAAGTCGGAAGACAG
>JARWCS010353031.1:0-10981 GCA_034783895.1 Geukensia demissa
TTTAGGTCAAAGTGGCCTTATTCGGGTGGGATACAGACGACTTCCAAAGAGACATACACAGACCAAACTAAATAATGTTTAGTACATATAGCACCTGAGAACAAAACTCAGACCTAAATGTTAACCTTAGTCAAAGAAGCATGAAATGTAGGTAAAATTGATCTTATTTGGGTGAGATGCTGACAAACTTCCAAAGACACTTACAAGAAGCTAAATGATGGTGGGACGCAAAGTACCTGAGGAGGTGAAAAGTGAGTCAATAAAGCATAAAAAATTCAGGTAAAAGTTACCTTTTTGAGTAGGATGTTCCTAGACTCCCTATAATACATCTCCACACAAATGTAGATGATGTAGGTCATTTAATATCAGATATCAAGTCAAGCTCATAACTGATTCGAAGTCATTCATACATGAAATATGGGTCATATGAGCTTAACTTTTGTGATGCACATGTTTCACACCCTAATGCATCTGCATTCTAGGATTATTGTTTTTTGGTCTATTAGTGTGAAAAATGGCTATCGACACAGATATAGAGATTGACATTGAGGGTACTCCAAAAGGACCCTCTACTTTAAAGATGTGAACTAAAATAACATCATAATCAGATGAAAAATTAAAAACAATCATTATTATATCAAATTTTATTTTTCCCGTGATTTTGAACTGTTTTAGTTAAAAACATTAAGAGATAGAAAATATTCAAAGATTTTCTACTGAAACCTCCAGTTCTCACTGAAAGGAATCAAAAGCAAAAACCCATCAAATCGAATGAAAACTGAACATTTTTCATTTCCTGCAAAACCCACTTTTTCAACCTTTTAATCTCCCTTTTCTTTAACAAAAATCAGTAAATTCTACAATAAAATTCTTGCGGTACCTTTTGTTGAAATTTTCATGAGGAATCTATTAGAAAAAAAACCATCAAAATCTACTGAAAAAAATCTTTCCATATTACATTGTAGTACGAAATCCAATTCCTCCATTGGTTCCCTTTTAGTCTGAAAAACACAGCAGGAAAGAGAGAAAATGTTTTGCATACTACTGACAGCTCTCATTGAAAAGAATCAAATGCAAACAAACTCCAAAAAATCGGATGAAAAATAAAAAAAATATCTTCTCCTGCAAAAGGACAATATTTTACCCTTGGACCTCTTTTATACAAAACATAGCGCTCTAGCGCTGAAGAACAGCAGACCTGGTGATTTTTTAAGTGCCAATTCAAAGTTTCTAAATAGAATTAATGATTTTACTTATTAATATGGTTCACAGTTAAAGCTATATGATAAACTTTGAAACTGGTTGAAAAAAATATAAATTTTGTTATATATTCATAGCATTTCAACGAGTAACCTCTTATCAGTAACGTTAGAACCAAATCAGGAAGTCGGAGATCAGAAAAGGGGGTACCGCACATGGATAAAATATTCAAACCAGAGGCCTGTTATTGCTCACCTGATATATAGTTGTCGAGACAAAGTTGACATAGAAACCATTCGATTTAACTCTCGTTCAAAAAGAGCAAACCGTTTTAAACAAAAGACTTTTAATTAATTGAAAATATAAAATTCTATACAAAACCTCGGCTGAGGTATAATTGAGCAAGTAATTCTAAATGAGAAGATTTAAAAAAAATTCATAGGATCCTATTAACCTAAGTTTAGCTAAGGTGGCCATCTTGGCCGGTGGGTGTAATCATCAGATAAAATTCTGCAAGAAGACTATTCCACAAAAAATGGCATAAATTTGCTTGAGAGTTTTGTAGGAGTAGATTTTGACACTACCCGCCTCTTTTTTTTTTAGGAACGGTGGCCATATTTGTTGGCCAATCGAGACCCTGGATACATTTCTGAAAGGGGACCATCCAAGAACCATTCCATCAGTTTGGTATAGATTGGCTCATTGGTTTCAGAGGAGAATGTTAATTGTTGATTGACAACACAATGGCGGACAGTAATGAGTAAGGCTCTGACATGGCCTTTCATTTGCTCAGAACACACCATAGGTGATAGTGTATTTGGGATTGTGTGAGCTAGTTAAAATAATCAGTTTCCAAGGACATGTCGATAGCGACCAGCTTGTTATTAGACGGCATTCTATAATTAATATTTCCAATTAATAGAGTTCAAACATTGACACTTTTTCTAATACACAAGTTCTAAATTTACTACGTAAGTAGCCTCTATGTTGACCGGTTTCGAACAATTGGCATACAACAGCCTTGCTGTTGAAAAATGGTAAAATTCTACAGACAATGTTATTCATAAGGAATCATTTGATATTAAACACCATCAATATCGGATAAAAAATAAGGAAGGTTAAAAAATAGGGCGTGAGCATTTTTTACCAATATTTCTCAAAAATGGTTAGAGTAATATCATAATACTTGTATATGTTGCCTTTGTCATTGGAAATACAAAGAAAAAAAACAATAAAAAGTAAACAAGAAATAGAAAAGTTACAGTAAAATGTTTAAGAATTGTTGACCCTACTCAGGGTGGGGCTAGATCACCTAAAATAAAAACCAGGTTTTACCATCTAGTACAAAATTCTAAAAGGACAGCTTAACTAGAACAAAAGTGTGGAAATAAAACCTTCTTATGGCAAAAAAAGCCAACACTGAACATACTGCGGCATACCATTACACGACCACAATTTTTTCCACTCCAATTAATCAATATTTTTTGGTTATTTTGCTCCTAAATCAAAAGACCTTTTTTTAACGAGCTATGACAATTTTTCACAAAACATAACAGTTAAAAGGCGATCAAAAAATTCCTTTGAAAATGAGGACAACGCCCTTATGCTGTATACTGTAATGCAATCAAAGAGCATGCAAGTCACAGGCGTTTGATGAATTAACCCCAGCCCCTATATTCTATTTTTTTAAATATCACCAAAAAATAGAAAATAAGGTGGTTGTAGTGTATGGGCTCAGTCTGGTTATTATTGTTCGGGAGGATCTCGGAAGACACGATTTGACGTCAAAGGTGACGTCACCTGAAGTGACATGGACTGGAAGTGACGTCACCGGAAGACACATGACATCACCGGAAGTGATGTGACATAACGTCACCGGAATACTCGTGACATGACGTTATTTATGACGTCACCGGAAATGGCGTCAACGGAAAGACGCGCGCCAATCTTCCCGCGGTTTTTGGTTTTTTCGGGAATAATCAGGTATGATTGTGGATTTTGGAGATCTCTCGGGCGTTTTGGATGTGAGGGCGAAGCCCTTGTACAAGAATTAGATTTTTGCGCATGCATGCTCAGTTGCTCATTTGCTCTTTGAACCCTGCTCAGTTGCTCATTTGCTTTTTTAACCCTGCTAATTTGCTCTTTTAACGTCATATCGTATCCTTCCGAGATCCTCCCGAAGAATAATAACCAGACTGTGCTCATATACTACTGGGTGGGGGGTCCAATGTCCTAGCGTCTGTGATGCAAGTAATAAGTTATTGGTGATTCCTGTTGACGGTTTCAGGACACTATGATAGGATATAGTTTTACCTGTCAGACACTGGCTTTATATTGTGCAATCTTTCTGCTGAATGATGATTTATACTACACACCTCACACATTCTTAGTAAGCAGGTATGACATCTGTTCTGGACAAGGTTTTCATCACACACCTTACACCTGTAAAACAACATGATGAAGATAATCAAACAATCATTATTTTTAATTTGTCTTATTAACAATTTCACTACATGTCAGTATTAAGACAAATCTTGCATGTATGAATAATACCAGAAATCTAATTGAAGCAGAAATGTAAAATATCATATTGGTAAATAATTTTTTTCAAAGTGTCACAGAGATTTATATAACCTTCGCCCGTATAAACCCTTTAAGATTTTCAAGTTGTGTTGATGTCTTAAAATGATTATTAGACTGGTGATAATAACATTATGTATTGTTTTCTTTCAAAGTTATTCCAATGTCAGACATTGACGAAGATTGATAGTAAAGTAAAAATGACAATTTATACACGATCGTTCAACTTTGTATGAAAAAACATCTCTCGGTTATCATCTGCCGGCATTTCAACAACAGACTGAACAGTGACTTTTGTTCCAACTATGAAATTCACTACAAGATTCCATTGGTAAACCGCGATGAACCACGGTTTCACATAAAAGTTTATTTTCATAACTTTTCTGTTATTAAGGTTCACAGCTCTGTCAATTACTTAATTGGGCACTATTTTCTCCACTTTGATATAAGTGTAGTTTTATTCCAGGTGTAAAGATTCCAATATACTTGTCTTTATCTTTCCAGTCTATCTCTATCTTGCAGATAAAATACACTGGTGATAAAATATACCCCTTGGTATTTTGGTTCTGAAACGAAAGAATTGGCTTACTAGTGAAGGAAGCATGAGTACCCGGTGAGAACAACTGACCTTGGAAAGGTAACTGACAAACCTGATCACAGGCGATGCGAGTTAAATCTAACCCGTTTGTGTATGGCATTAAGTCAGACGATAACTCAAAAACTAAAGGTGATAGTCTACAGTGATCTGTACAAGTAAGTTGGAATCAACTACTCAACCACCCGGGCCCCTTTTCCATGCCTGATGCCGCCAGAGAAACTGCGGACGCACTGACGTTTATTCCATATTTTAGGACTATTAAGATTAAGCATAATTATATTCATTTGTTTTCAGAATGGAATTAACTGCATTGTATTTGAAGTTTTGCGGACATCAATTTTTATTTTATATTGGCAACTATCTGTTTACTAATACTGGCCCCACTAAAGCATCTCCTGTATACTCAATTTACGACCATCAAATCGTCAATTGATGCCAGCAAAATACAATTAATACTATTAACTCCTTTATACATAATCCATTATACCTCATCCAGGCAGATAACCCTTTATCAAATGCCATAGAAACAAGTGCCTGTGCTGATCACCCTTAATAAAGTATGTCACATGCACCGTGTTAAGATCTGATATGACATTACCTTCTCATTCAACAATAGTTATAACAATATTCTTGTCATTGATTACAAATGTTAATTTTGCCATAGTTTTGTCATTTTGTTCTTGTCTTAAACGTAACTTTCAAGCTCCAAACAGCGGTCAACTTCCGTACATCGGCTTATAAGCCCTTTGTCTCCGACCGGATACGCACTTTATTTTGTGCGGAACTATAATAACCCGAACAATTTTAACTAAAGATGCATTTGTAATTGTTGCATTTCCCTGAATTTTTGAACGTCACAATATTGTCTCTTGCTAAGTCACAATATTGCTGACGTTATTTGCACTATTTAAAGATGAAAACCTAATTTTTCTACTGCGTGGTTTTTTCCATGAAGTTGTATTTTAAAATAATTGAAAATGACGTTACATATAACTGAAATTTACACGTGTAACCATTGTTTCGGAGTTTGCGTAACTTTGTCATGCAGACGACTGATGTAAACAAAATAAGACAAATATTTGAACATTTCCGGAAAATCCACGTCTTATTTACGGATTTTTTACCGCTCCGTTTTGTAATGCAGAACTTTTCTTTATGAATTTTAAGAGATGTTCTGTCTTGTCATTAAATAAATTGTAAAGTGAAACCTGCAATAGAATAAAATAAAATGCTTATGTCCTTTAATTGGACCTGTTAAGAGCTTTCGTGCATAACAATCAAAAACAAGTGATAAACATTATTCGTGGCAGAGGGGAAAAATATATATCATATAATTAAGTGTCCTTGGTTATATCTTATTTATTACTTTTGATAATCTTCTTAACTCCAAATTGTTATATAAAAAATTACTCAAAATTTTACATACATCAAAAATTTTCTTGTATGAATAGCAATGCAGATTTTGTGGAATTATCCTATATATGTAAATGAAAATTTTTGCATGTTCACCTACAATATCTTTCTAAGCAGTAATAAAATTGTAAGTATGTAATAAGCAGTTTAAGAAGTTTAACTTTTGAGTTTTAATGGATGGATGGATCTTTAATGGACAATGGTGCCACATCTCCTTTTTTATATTAAAACATGACATTTTCAATATCGGCGACGTTAATCATACTTCGACCATTATAAGCCATTGACTAGCGTCTCGGTCTTATAACTGGGCCGATATCGAAAAGTTTTAATCTATATTAATAACTACAATATGTACAAATAACAAATATCATAATATGACCAGAATAAAATTAAACTTGTTTTCTGCTAGAAGACTTTGATTTATGGCAAAAATAAATTTCATTGTTTGTTAAACAAAGACTAGAGGCTCATAATGCTTTGACACTAATGTTCTACTGAGATTAGGCCAATTGGAAACAAAGATGAAATGGCAAATATCGGCCATGATTAGTGTTTAACTTTATAAAGGACTTTGCACAGATGATTCCTGTGAAAATTTTCCTGTTTTCGCCTAGTGGTTTTTAAATAGAAAATATTTCAAGTTTCAGCCAATCAAAACCACAAACAGTCTATGGTGGCCAGGTTATGAGTTTGATCAAGACAAAATTAAACAATACAGGTATTAAATCGTTTGCCCAAGCAGTTCCAGAGGATAATATTTTTTAACGTATCAGCCAATCCGAAACAATTATCGTCCATGTCTGCCATTTTTTGTTCGATTGGGATGAAAGAGCAAATTTTTAAAGGATCTTCTACAGATGCTATCATTAACACATTGTTTCATTTGGCCAGGCAGTTTCAGAGGAGACGATTTTTTTATGTTTCAGACAATCAGAAACTAAAACGGATTTTGTCTGATTGGGAAAAAAATCAGCAAACTGAAAGAACTTTCTATAGACGTTTCCTTAGAATCTCTGGTTCGTTTGGCCGGTTGTTGACCTAGAAAATGGAAAAAGTTTCAGACGAACCGGAATGATACTAGAAATGTATGCCAAATATTGACAAAAGCTATATGGTCTAAAATAAGTGATTGGCAAGGCCTCTGGTCTTTCGTTTCTTGTCATATTTTGTGAATTAGGCAATATAATTAAACAGGATCAAATGGAATATTAATTTTCTGTCCGTTGAAAATTGTAAATTTGAAAGTTTAATTAGTGTTACTAGATGAAGTACCCACAGTACATATCCCCTACGAAACTGATGTTTACTAGTATAATGTGAATCTATGAATGTGCCCAAATTATTTTTTTGTGCTGACACAGAATATATATGATTATGGTTGGGGAATCTCAACCCTTTATGAGATCAAATGATCAGCAAAATCTTATCCCTGTGCTTTGATATCGGGGGATAATAACTGGAGGAGTGATAAAAATCCCAATTGGTTTGATTTTTGTGAAAAATGTTGACAAGGAAAATGTAAAACTTTATATAAATACATTTCGGCCTGGTTCCCAGTTTTGGCATTTTCAGAACAAAACACTCTAGCTTTATTTCATTTTCAATAAATGAAGTAATTTTTTATGGTTTATATGGCAACTGTTTGCTTCTATGAATATTGAAAAAAAAACTATATCTGTGGTCAAATTATGCGTCAATTATTTTATTTAGGTCTGAAATTTTAACATGGGTCCGTCTTTTTACACAAATATACTCAAATAAATTCAAATGTGAATTAATTATAAACATATTATGTGAGTTTATAACATAAAAATTTTTTGTATAATTTTCGTAGTTAGAATGAATTTCCTGTATAAGAGGGGCCTCATTAGTTCCAATTGTTAAACAACTACAGTAAGATAACAGAAAAAAATTTTGAAAATTTTTGTATAATGGTATATTTAATATTACTTTTATTTAGGTATTTCCTTAAAAGAATAAAAATGAAAAAAAAAATTAAATTGAAGAATTGATTTACTTCAATTTTGTCATCTGATATACAACAACTTTATATATTTTTTCGGAATGTTTGATATTTCCTTAACAAGTAGGTTGTTTCTAATTTTCATGGTGGATAGAAACAAGGACTTGAATATATTTGCGTACATCTTTTATTTCATAATTAACATCAAAGACGTTTATAAACTGTCCTTGGAATGCAGGTTTTTATACAGTGTGCAATAAACAGTAATAGTGGAAAATATAAAGTTACAAAAAATATTAAACTGAGGTGCTTCGCAATAGCAGCATGATACGATGTTGAGATATGAAAGGTATAAAATACTGAGCACAGTAATATGTCGGATAAAAGATCAAAGACTCATATTTTCCTCAAAACTGTTGTCACTTTGTTAAATTTTTCAATTTCAAACAAATCGTAAGACCTTTGTTGCACTTTTTGTGAGGAATTATATGGGAAAAACAACATCAAAAACGGACTAAATTATATTTTTTTAAGTATTATACCAAACTAAATATAGGAAGGGATTGAGAAAATGCAAAGACATACTACTGGGAGCTCTCATTGCGAGGAATCATAAAAAACCCAATTAAATCGAATGAAAAATAAAAATTTCTCATCTACTGCATTTTTCATAGAAAAAACTCCATCAAAATCGGATTAAAAAGTTTTTTTTTTATATTATACGAAATTGAATTTCCCCTACCCCACTACTTTGATCCCTTTTAGCTCGAAAACTTTATAGGTAGAGACAATCTGATGACAGATTTCTAAAAGTTCACATGAGGTGAATGAGATGTAAAAAACGTATCAAAATAGGATGAAAAAAAATTCTCATTTTTTTGCCAAATTTTAAAAACTTTTGACCCCTTTTAAAAATGGTTTATTTCTCAAAAAATACATGAAACAGCTTTGTTGATTTTTTTAACAGGAATCATATTAAACAAAACCATAAAACTTGCATGAGAAATAAAAAATCCTATATCTCAAAACTTACATTTGAAAGTATATACTTTTTATTTAAAAAATAATCTTCTAAAAAGTCTGGGCTATATCAGCTAGAATCAATCCTAACCGGTATTTTTATCCAGTATTTTGTTCTAAAATTTCAAAATGGATTAAAATAGTAGAACTGAATACTTTAATGGAAACCTAAGTTTTTACGGACGCGTACGGCAACGACATACCCATGACATTATACAACCACAAAATTTTTGCTGTCGTATACTAAGTAGGTTAATTTTTAGTAACAACGACCATCTTGGTTAATTTTGGGTGCTGAAACCTCGGTCAATTGTAGCCAAAAGATGTTATAAAAGACCTTTATAAGTTATTTTCCCATTGATCCTATATTTTAAAAAGCTATCTATGATAAAGCAGCTGTGTCCATCTTGGAATATGAATTAGGTCATCAGATAAAATTTTGAAAGAAGACTAACTATAACATGTATAAGGAACATTGTTTCAAAGTTTGGTTCAAATTCAAATAGTGGTGTCAGATAAGAGGAAATATGTGTCCTATGTTTAACTATGATTGGTTATGGTGACAATCCTGGTTTGGAGGATTGGATCAACGAGAACAATTCTAAATTATGATCAAAGATTGACCATTGCTGTCAGGTGTTGTTCAAATAAGTACAGTGATTTCAGACTTAAAGATCTTCAGGTGTTTTTTCCAAATGCTTCTTTGTAAAAAAAACTATGTTTGGCTATGGCGGCTATCTTTCAGGGTGCACCAGATCATTGACTATAATTAAAGTGATCGTTCCTATGTTGAACTATGTTCAGTTATAGCTGCCATCTTAATTGACGGACTGAGTCATCAAATAGAATTCTGAAACAGGATCCCATAAGGACCAATGCTGCCAAATGAAGTTAAAAAAGACGTTTTTTTAATGCAGATCTTCAATTGATTTTCCATTATGGTTCTATGTTTAATTTTGTTCGGCTATGGTGGTCATCTTGGATAGCTGACGGGGTCATAGGACATATTTTTGAAAAACGGATCAACTTAGTACTTTTACTACCAAGTTTGAATAAAATTGAATACGTGGTTTCAGACAAGAAGATCTTTAAATGATTTATTTCCAATAGGATCCTATATTAAACTATGTTCAACAATAGAAACAATCTTGGATTGCGGACCAGATCATTGGACACAAATTTGGGAGGGGACTATCAAAAGACCATTCCAATAAAGTTTAGTTTTCAATTGACATAGTGGTTTCAGAAAAGAATATCTTTAAGTAAAAGTTTAGAACGACGGATGCCAAGTGATGGAAAGAGTTTGCATGACGTATAAACAAGGTGAGCTTAACAATCTTCTAAGTTAAGTTCTAATTTTTAAAGGAATTTTCAGTAGAATCCTTTGTTAAACTATGTTCGAATGTCATCACGGATTAAGAATCAGGTCATCTGACATACTTCTGAGAGAGGACCACTTGTGGATAATTTCTGTCAATTTTTTTTGAAAATGACTGAGTGGCTCTAGACAAGAAGCTTATGGAGACCTTTAGATTTGCAAATTTCTCTGTGGTTGGAGTGAATTTCTCTCTGACACTTAAAACATTTCTATATTTTCATATTTGAATTGTTTTGCCATAGGATCCTATGTAAAACTATGTTCGGCTCTGGCAGCCATCTTGGATTACGAATCAAGTCATCTGACACAATGGTTTCAACTCACATGTATATGATGACAACAATATCATTTAGTTTAAAATAACATAAAAAGCCAAGTCCTCAAACATTGACAATATCTCATTGGATATTTTACATCTTAATTTTGGTTGAGTTACAATGTCTTCATCATTTAGTCAAATATATTTAACATGGTAATTTTATATTGAAACTTGTTGTAGGTGGATATATCTAAAATGTTATCTGCTTTTTTAAAAGTTAGAGATAGAATTAACAAGGGCGAAAGTTATTGATCAAAGTCCTACACAGCAAATTAATGCTCTCAGTGGAACAGTATAGAGTTCATGGGCATTGAAAAATTTTTTACTGCTCACCTGCCTCTTTTCCTATCGTTAATGCTTAGTGCATAGTTCTTGGTACTCGTATGTGTTAAAATGTTCATATCTAATTTTGGATAAAATTCTACCTCTGGTTATCAAAGGTTTTAATTTGATTAAGACCGAATTAATATTAAAACTAATTCTGATTTTCACATACCATATTGAAAA
>JARWCS010353042.1:0-10980 GCA_034783895.1 Geukensia demissa
GTAAATGTCTAAACAAAATATAAAGAGAATTAAACGAGTGGAATTTATTTTATTGATGGTGTAGGGTACCCCCTTAACCGATATTTGAGTTTACATCCACATATCAGTTTTCTCAGTTACTACAATTTTAGTCCTCAGTTACCAGGACCCAATCGAAACTCCAATGAAGAAAGATATTTTTACCAGAATGATTGGTTTTAAACAGACGCTGTTTCATAGAACTGTTGAAAATCAGAAAGAACAATTTTTAACATACATATACATATGTACATATATATATTAGTATGAGACTTTAATAATATTTAAAATGACAAAGACGATATTCTATAGAAAACACTTTTCATGCTCTATGGAGGTTTTTTGTTTTTTTGATTAGATATCTTAATTGTTTTAGCAACAAATGAATCGTTGTGTTTAAATGAACAATAGAATTAAAAACTGTTTTTGTAAATAAAATGTACACAGAAAAATTTCACATAAAATGACGGAGGTGAGTATGATTTCTGTGAAAAGAATATTTTCGTCCTAGTTTCAAATTGAAAAACGATTGTATATCATGAAAAATACAATCGGGAACATTTTTAATTAGATTTAAGATATGATGGATTCAAATAGAACTAACACCGGAACAAATTATGCCATGTAATTGAATTAGCATATTTAGTGTTCTAGACAGTAATTCTTAAAAAGGGCAGTTACTATCGAGGATACACTATATAATAATTAATATTTATGCATTGCTTGTTTTAAGACTCCGGCCACAGCCAACAGTCGAACACAAGGTCGACGTACTGTAACAAGCGCCTCGAGCAGACTTAGAAGATCCCGAAGAGACACTGAAACCATTGGATTTAGTACTGAAATTTCCAGACAGAATACAAGAGACATAGACAATCACGATGTTCCCGATGACGAACTCCGAGGTAGATTAATATTTCAAAGAAGAAAGGTTTTCAAATGATGGGACTGAATTTCAATAATCGTTAAAGGCGAATTAATATACTTCCCATTTTTGATGCAAAACCATGCACCCATCTGTCAGTAATGCATTCCATTAGTATGCTATATACACCATCATGGAATAAAGTAATGTCAATTAAAAGTTTTTACGATCTGTGACGTTCATTTTTTTAACAAAATACATCTTGCTTAAATATTATATCAAATTATCAGCCCTCAGTAAAAGTAAATGTACAGTATAGAAAAAAGAAGATGTAGTCTATGAAACAGTCATTCAAAACGTGTAAATCAAAATTTTCTACAGGTTTCTCTAAGGCCTTCAACAACGGAAACATGTCCACACCATACAGCAAAATGTAAAAAACCCACGATATTATTTGATGATATTCAAATGTAACAACTATTGGCCAAATAATTAAAAAATATAAAACAAGTAACATTTAAACATAAAAACCACGACATCCACTAGATTACAGGTTCCTGGATTGGGACAGGCACAAAAAGTATGTGGCGGTGTTAATATGTCCGTACAAAACGACATAAAAACAGACTTTAAAAACCAACTGCACAAGAAGTCGATACATAGTAAGGAGACAACAACAAACCAAACAAGAGACAACAAGACGTACAGACTTCGAAAAAGCACAAGCCGTCTACGACTGCTATGCAAAAATCCAAACACAGCCAACAACAAACCCGCCTCCCCCAATCCATCACACCAACCAAATTACACCCGGCTGAATCCAGTGCAAAATACCAACGGCCAAAGAAATCAAGGCACAGAGCAAGTGGCAAAAATAAAGACTATCGATAGCATGTAGGACAAAAATGTAAGAAAACATTGACTGAAATTATTTTTGAGGTAAAACATTGAACAGAGTGTCAATATTGATACCAAAAAGCCAATATTAAAAGTTCTCCAAGTAATGTTATAAAGATAACTTTTATGCACAAGTTTATTCAGTAACCATCTAGTACTAACAGGCTGTGTTAAATTTACGAGCTGTGTTTAAATTTACGAGTTTCAATAACCACATTTTCATAAAATTTTGTGTGTGATATCGGCTTTTTTAATCAATTTTCTGCAGTTGCAACCAAATTATAAAAAAAATGTTATCTTTAAATCCACGACAGAATCTGGCAGGTTTGTTTTGAATCCTTAATTCGCGCTTCCATTGAACTTGCTGAAATTTGAAAAGATAATTTGAAGGTGATTCGGAATTCTTATGTGAACTTGAAATAAAAAGATCCCGAATAACGACATTTGGTAATAAACTGTGGTTTAGGAGTATGGACAAGAAACTGTGAAGTAAAGGTCGCTGAGGAGGATGTTTCATTTTCTTATTTCAAATTACCTTACGTGTTATATGGTTTGCAAAAATTCCAAATACTTAACCATATAAGTGTCACACAAATTGGTTTCTAGTACGAATGTATTTCTGAGCTATGTTTTAAATAACATCTGTCTATTCTGTTTTCGGTTTCTTAAATCGGAAAATTCGTTGACAATATTTACCCAAACCTGATTTATCAAATTAATTGTGGTAATATTGAGTTATACCATTATCATTCATTCTTTGTTCCGTATAATTTTGCTGACATATAATTAAAGCACATATCATATGGAAAACTAAGCTTAACGTGCCATTAATGAAAAGAATTGCATATGCTAATTGGACTTTCCCACGTCGAAATCGATCTTTTAGTACAACATTTCAATGGCTTACTTAATTATTCTACTCAAAAAAGGAAAATCTATAAAGTTATTCTAACATTCTGGAGGGATTAAAATATGTATATTGTTTGATTTTAAGTCAAACACCCTTTTGTAACTTTTATGTTAAATGTACTTTCTTCTGTTAGGGATTTATTGAAATTAACAATGAAGTGAAAATGATTTTTAATTTGTTTTACAACTGTATATTATTACATAAAATCACAATGAAAGATAAAATCTGAAGAAATATGGGATAAAAAACAAATTTCACATAAAACGTATCCATATGTCATCTAGTTCGCTTTACAATAAATTTTGATCAGAGAAACTATTCTATTTCTTTAAAAGAAACAGCGGGTTTTTATATTGATCTTGATATTGTACTTGATTTGTAAAATATCTTTAATTATTAATAAGCATATTAATTTCATATGTTTAACTGGTATTTTCGTCCAACAAGAAATAAACGTACTTGTGGCAAACCTTATTATTGACAAAAAGGTTTTTCTTTTCACGTTTGACATCATGTTAAAGCTTATTTACACTTGAAGTATTTGAATAGCTGATTTCGATTTTAAAAGTAATTTTCTCCATCTCGAAGCAAGAAAGGTAATCTGCAATCGAATTATTGAACCAAAGTTATTGTTTGTAAAACCAACTTGTTAATGTTGTCGCATTTCATTATTCATACAGATGATATTGAAAACTTGGGAAGTTTCATTAAAATGAGTTAACACGTATGCAATGGGTTTGAAATAATAAAAACAAATCACAGATGTGATTTTTAGTGAGAAAAGAAATGGAACGACTTTCTGCCGATAAATGTAGTTTCAGCCGTCCAACCTTTTCAACAGACGACACGTTGCTGTTAATTTCAGAAGGTAAGGCTTTACTTTGCACTTACACAAAAAGTAACACATAAACTTGTGTTTTTGCTATTTTACTTTTTACGTACTACTTATCATGGGTTAACCATAAGAAAAACAAATATTACAGAAAAGAGAAGGCAAAAGTTGGATCGGCCAAAGGTTATGCAAAAGATGTATGAAAAGGCTTGTAACAGACACAGAGTAGTACCAGTCAGACTGTACTGGGAAGCTCCCGACAGTGTGGAAGTGATCCTACCTAACTACAACTTAGGATCGTACGGTGTACAAGCTTTGTCAATCCCGTTAATGGTAAAGTATTTATTTTGTTATTTATTAACTAAAACGAGGCCTTAATTTTGTTTATACAAACGCCGAAATGTGTATAGTCCAGTGTAGAATACCCATGTGAGAGATCAAAAGTGCCTAGTTCAAAGAGACAAATTTGAAACAAACTAAAAGATAAAACGAAAACAAAAAGGAACGACGACAACGTTTTGTTTGTGTTTTAAGCCAAAGTTTAAATGGTCAGTATAGTCTTAAATGGAAAAACATATAAGAAATAAAATTTTCTTCAAATTTTATGTCGTTAATTATGACAGCCTTCCTAAACGTATAAACTACAAACATCTACAGGATACACTAAGGCTTCAATAATGGACAAATATTCAAACCATAAGACAAGCTGTAAAAGGCCCCAAAATAAAATGTTAAGAAATTCAGATGTAACATTAATCGGCCAAATAAGTATAAAATGTAAATAGTAACATTCAAACATAAAAAACAACGACATTAACTGGATTACAGGTTTATGGCTTTGGAAGGCACAGAAAGTATATGGCGGGGTTAAAGATGTTTGTGAGCTCCCAATCCTCCCCATACCTTGAAACAAAACGACAAAAAACAAGCCTAAAAGCAAGTTTTAGATTTATCTTTGAAGTCGATGCATAGTACGCAGAAAATTCCAAATAAAACCAGGGGAAACATATAGGACCGACCTCGCAACTGTAATCGCTTGTTCAAAATCCAAATACAATTGATATTATACCTGATTGTCTGAAGCTTAAACACAAATTAAAACACGCTAGATTTTGTGTAAAATATCATATATAACTGAAGAAAACAAGGTATTTTTCATATGCAAAAAAGTATCGCCAGCATATGGGACATAAATGACCCATAAATGTACGGTTTGAACGAATTTATGGTAACATAATTATTGCCCCTTTGGTATCTTCGAATTCCTTTTAATAATTATCTGGTAATACAAAGACTACGTTTATTGAAATCCAAACTATCGCTGCATATATGGACAAAACGAACAAATTGAGAAATATATACATCATATGAAGGAGCCAAAAGGGACGTATCCGTTAAAGAAATAGGGAACATTAACAGGGAATAAAAAATCATCTCTCTTGTCGTATATTTTAGTTTTGATTTTACCAACTGCTGCAGTCCTGATAAGTCTTATTCAAGGTAACTTCTCTAGAATAAATAACAGTGAACTATTTTGACTGATTGATTACTTGATGTTTTACGTCCAAAGGCAAATATTTCATGCATATTCAGGACGAGAACAGATAACAAAACAATAGATCATAAAAGGGGCTAGCTGGGGGTTAAGCCGGAGAATTCAATAGCCACAGGATGCCAAATGGGGACTGGGTAGTGCCGGAAAATTTGGCCTAAACAACTTTTCACCTAAGAACGACTCATTACGAGCTGTTGCAAAGGGCGAGAGAGCAGAGAGCGTATGATTTTCCTACACAGGGCACGGCTGTAATGTTCCCTTCCGAGACGGGTCGAGAATTTATATATCCCGCCCAACCAACGGACGCCCCTTTATGAGGGGTTCTACCTCCTGGCGGAGAAACCGAGCAACCAATTCTTAACCTCGTTTACTCTCGTGGTGGTTGAGTAGTTATACATCTCGCCGAACCAACGGACGCCCCTTTAGCAGGGGTTCTAACTGAAGGCGGATAAACCGAACAGCCTTTTTCTATACCCCGGCCGCCTTTGGGGGCGCTATTTAGAGAAGTCCGGGTTATTAACTGCAATGATATCGTCCAAATAGCGGTTATCCGATTTTGAAGGATCTCTGTTGAATTAATCCATAAACTCATAACAGTAAAGGAATTAGTCTACAATTATGAAGCACAACTGGTATCCATAGGAATTTCTTTAGACTGTCGATGAATTGTAACACCAAACCTAATGTAAAAATAACTGAATTAAAGAAATCCAAAGGCCTGTCGAAGATTTTTAAATTCAAGATCTCTGTCATTTTGCAACAGCATCAAAACATCTGACTTTTCCACACTCTATACAGCAATACCACACGCACTTCTCAAATGAAGACTAAAAGATTTGATTCGTTGTTGTTTTTTTTCAAAAAGAGCGGAGAAAGATTATACAAATACAAACTTTGGTCAACGCAACACTAAATCAATAAACAAATATACATATACATAAAATATGTATAAAGTGATCGCACCATTACACAAATATGAACACATTTGGCATTGCATTCATCTTGTCTTTCTTCGCGTTTATTGACAACAGTATTAAATCGTCAGACATACTTTGTTTGATGACAACTCGTGTTAAGAGGCTTAATGTTTTGGCAATAGGGATCTCATCATGACCTTGCTAACGCTCGACATAAAATTTATGTAAAACCAACGCCAGCCCATGTTAAAATCGTCAACAAACTTATGGCTGCCATGAATTATTTCTTAACTTTCTTACAATTCTTTTTCAATATGTTTTTGTTTTAATCACCTTTAAAAACGGCCATTGTCCCGCATTCCCATTCTGATTAACATTAAATAAAGTTATATATAGTAGAATTAATACTGTACTATAATTACATACTTCTTTATTGAACAGTTACACGAGTCCATAACACGCCTGGATTTGTCTGGAAATGATATGGGTGCTAGTGGAATAACAGCGTTAGTAGAAGCACTAAGGGATAACACATCTCTAACATACCTGGTAATACAAACGTACCTTCATTATTAACATTTGTACAGCATTTTATATGTTTCAAAATGTTTCATTATCCAGAACTTAAAATTAATGGCATTGAAGGAGTATATTGTAAGAAATTGCCACAATTGTTTCAATTTTCTAGATGTCTTTTCGTTTGAGTTATGTGATAACCGAATAAGAAAGTAAAAGATTATATGTTTACACGGTTGTGGACAGTTTTAAAGGGAGATTGGAGATAATGGGATAGGATGTTGGGAGAAGTGATGGTGGGATATAGGAAAAAGGGAGAGGCAGATGAGAGAGAAGAAAGTGTGAGATAAATACAATTTTCAGAGAAGAAAAAAAATCTGCTTTATGGGAGATCGGTGGTTTGGGAGATGAGAGAATGGGGTGGGAGATGCTAGAAAGGGTATGGGAGGTCAAAGAGAGTACCCCTGTCCGCCTCCTAATAGATCAATATTATTAAAAAACTGAAATATATATTTTATGAATTATATAGAACTTGGCAGAAAACAAACTTCAAAGTGCTGGAGCAAATGCATTGAAAGAATTTCTGCGGGAACATCCAGCGTTACACACCTTATCTGTTTCAGGTAATTCGTTTATGATTCTTAATCATATAAAAATTGAATAAGGGATAAGATTGCGATTAGGTATTCATAAACTTCAAAACCCAAATGAAGTGATTCCTTTTGAAAATTGTGTTATATTTTGTTTTCACATTATCTTTCAATAGTTGATTCTTAACAATAAGAGGTCCCAAGTATATATACATATATATATTATTATTATATTCCTGCTAACATTTATCTTAAGTGTTTGCTATTCGACAAATCAATACGCGATTTTCATCCAAGTTCTTCGAACGAAGCTTTGTGCATATTATGATTCTATTTTAATATTCATATTTTAATGGCTTGAAATTATTTGAAATTAACGAAATAAAATTAAATCTACTTTTTTAGACGCATTGAATAGTTGCATTGCATAGAAAACATGGCATTTTATTATTTATTGAGAATAGAAGGTCAGACAACCAATACCTTTTATTTATTCTTTAGATAATTTTTCTGCAAGATTCAACATCCAAATAACTTAGGAATATATCTTAGCCAAGAATCTACTTGAACTATACTTGCTAACATTAACTAACTTATAAAAAATAGCGGTCGATTCCCCAAAAAGAAATGCTTGCAGATGAGTGGACCATGAATTTCAAACTAATACAAATGTAACATGTTAAATTGTTTAATGATCAGAGACAATGAATAAATTGAAACAGTTTCAAAACCATTTCAAAAATGAGTTACATTTGGCATAATAATTGACAACTATTAGAACGTTGCCAAAGTTAGAAGTACTTTGGGGTGATCTTATACAACCCCTATGTAAGAGATGAACAACATTCACTGATAAAAAGAAAGGGACAGAAAGCAAAACAGAGTTGAAGCTTTTAAGAGTTTGAATTACAACAGAAGGCACCAACCATTTGAATGTTTTAATGGGGTTCGGAATTGTGTCTCGACTAGATTATTTTTTCACACGGTTTGCGGGTCTGTAACAAATTTCCATATTGCAGTTAGACAAATGAATATTTTTTTCATTGAATCAAATCATGGGCCAAAATCGTTTTTTTTTCAATTTCCAACTACGGCAGATTATTTTGCATCGACCAAAATGAATTCAAGGATTTTTTTACCACCCCCACCCCCTTGAAAGTTAAATAGTTCATGTTTAATTTGAAAACAAAGATTTACATTAAATTAACATACATCGAGTTGGGAATACAAACAACATATATTCTTAATAAAATAAGCAGTTACTCATTGAGTTGTATGTGCTGTATCTCTATAATTATATACGTTGCTTGATCGTTGATTTTAGGTAATGGCTTTAAAGACGACGATTCCATAATGTTTGCACAAGTTATGAAGGTATGACTTTTTTATACTATGGATTTTTATATAAGAATAAATTCAAAAACGAACAGATGAAATAATCATTTGGTTGTTTTTAACGTAAAATCTGTGATATTTTAAAGAAACACGCAAAAAGAAAGAAAAGTATCAAAGGCACTCAACATTGAATATTGAGTTGAGTTGTAATTTATGTTTTTTTTTCAGATAAGCAGGAATAGTTATATTTTTTCTCCGAAAAAGTCCACAGTTGACTCTAAACAAAACGTTGTTTGTAAAATAAAATTCTAAAAAATATTGAAAAAAATTTAAAAATGATATTTTTATGAAAAACCATAAAAGATCTTCATTTACTTTTTAGGAGAATCAACGATTAAAACACGTGGACTTTTCCCACAATGAGTTTGCCGAAACTGCTGGAATACAATTTCGATATGTGTTATGTAAGTTTTCCGCTGAATATCATTACAAAAATAATTTTCCTTTAAATTATTTTGTGTTTAAATATAATTTAACTAAAATGAAAAAGTGATAAAATGTGTTAAAATTGTCGTTCTTATGGAAATCAAAAATTAATTTTAATATCCGATTAGGTATAGCGTATAAATGATTGAATTATAACACAGTATGTTACCATTTAACAACAAATAGTGGAAAGGTCTATTCAAAATAATACCAATTACACTCCAGCTAAAGGATTTTTGTCACATGTAGTATTAAATATAACCAAATGTTTGGTTATTGTCGAAAGTTTTAATGTTCCCATAATTCTTGAAGCTGACACAGAAAATTTGGAAAGTTTTGACATAAGTTGGAATCATCTTAGAAGAAAGGGTGCAATGGATTTATTAGCGGGAGTGAAGGTAAGTAAGATTTAGACAGAAAGTCATAAGTTACATGCAAATTGATGAGAACATTTCCTCAGTTGTCTACATGTCGCTTTGTCTACTGAGTAACACAACCGGTGCACCTAGTGGAGCAGGAGTTGCTTACCCTTCCGGAGCACCTGAACTCACCCTGGTTTTTGTAGGGTTCGTGTTACTCCAGCTTTTGTTTTCAGTGTAGTGTTGTGTGTTCTATGTTTGTCTTTCGTTTCATTTTGTTGGTCATGGTCTTGTCTGTCCTCCGACTTAACGATTTCTGTCTCCCCCTTTGGTATCTTCAAATTCCTTTTAGGGTATTATTATTTACTTTTCTAAAAAAGAATTAAAAAGTTCTGCAAAACATTTATCCACAAAAAATCTATTGAGCTTTCTCCAACTATTGATGTTTTAACAGTATCTAAAATAGCCAAATAATCTAACTTCGCTATAAAACTTTTTACGATATTAAAACCAAAAATGTCAAATTCAACTGTAAGCGGTAAGAGAAAATTGTTAGTTTATTTAAAATATACTTTATAGATGTTGTTTGTTTGAGTACGCACTCTGAGTTTGAACAGCAATACTGCATGAATATCGTGGCGACTATTTGAAAAGACTTCTTCACGACACATTGGTAAAGAGGGCAAACTTGAAATATGTTGTTGAAAACCTAGCCTGTGTTCAATAAGCTAAAAATCGAGTTCAAATTTTTCATTTTATTTTAAAAGTCATTACTACCATATATGTAAAGAAATTTATGAATGGTTAAACAGCTCGAAAACTCTTAATATCTAAATGAAAACTCTAATTATTATTTGACGAAATCTAAGAAAGAAAGTAAAAGATATTGAAGATTTGAATGTAAGCCGACGGTCTCAGCAATTGTCTAAGCTCGAATTTTTCCTGGAGTCAAAAGAATTTTTCTTACCTTAAATAACAAATTCAAATTTTTTGGCAAAATATGTTTAATTCTTTTTGAAAAATTGCTCCATAAACTAAGTTGGTGGAACTTGTCTAAACATTAAAATTGGAACTTTCTTAATCTTTTATTTTATAAGTATATGGAAATGTAGGAAGTAGTTTCCGTCTGTTAAATGCGGAGGCTTATTATGGTGACCTTCAAAATAAATGTAATCTACAATAAAATAGACTTTTTGACTAAAGTTTTCATCCCAATAATTGTAAATTGAGAATAATCGAAATTTTGATTACCGCGATTCAATTAAGGATTTAACAGCAGGTGAAATTGGCAAAACTTGATATGTAGGGCTCAAATAAAAAAAAAATCGATCCCTCAAACATGTTACAACTTTTCCAATTTGTAACATTTGTTTGTGTTCTAACAGCTATCTCAAACCTTTAATACCAAATATACTAGTCAAAAAAAGAAACGTTACACTCCTTCAACATCATTTAAAAATTTTTTGATGCGTTGTTTAAAAAAAAAATTTTATACTGTATCAATTTTTATGTTGATGGGAGTAAAGTTGTTGCAGTTTTGACGATATTGCAGAAAAGTGAAATGGTTTATTTGCAAGGTCAAATTGCAAGACTGAAAACCGGATGTCAAGAAAAGACGACCACAATGAACAACACATTTTTGAAATTTGCAAAACTTTTTTACTGTAATTTGCAAAACATTGAATTTCTGGAACATTTTT
>JARWCS010353053.1:0-10980 GCA_034783895.1 Geukensia demissa
CTAAAAAATTCAGATCTAAAATTGTCTGATTTGACACATATTTCTGTATTACAATACATACTTTTTATAATATCATAGAACAACAAAATTGATGACGCGCAAAGATTACTATTTGTTAATACGAAACAGGTTTATGTTTCAGTGTTGGTTTCAAACCGGTTTTGGTTAGGTTTACAAACTGGTTTGGTTTGAGCTTCTGTATATCAAATAAATGGTTTTATCTATAATGGCGTCAAATCAGTTGGTTCTAGCCTTAATATTTCAATTTTTTCTCTATAATGATACTGATAATGAGGTTTCATTCTATTCAACTGCTTTGAACAATCAGAACCTCTCTCAGTGTTGTTTACATCTTATGGAAAGCAGAAACAAAGTTCCGAGGATCCTCACTTATGTTGAAACTGTCATACCAAATTATAGCAACGAGGAATTTAATTGTTTCAGAATGAATTTAGATTCATTTGGTACATTAGTTGAACAGTTGGAAGAAAGTAGGAAATGTAGAAAGATATCATGTGCACTACAACAAAACTGAATAGCTCATCTACTGAAACTGAGACACGTCCCCGTAAAGATTTTTAATAAGGATGGAATTCCATTCCTCAGTTTGCATGAACATATGAACGTTAACACAAACCTTTTGATTTCCTGTTGGAGGAGAGGGACATACTTGAATCTGTATGTGAACCAGAAACACTTTTGCTTCTTTCGTGGGCCAAATTATTTTTGCCCATGAAACATAAGTCAGCTGGAAAAGGATTTACATATGTTGTAATAACTTGTTTCCCAATCCAGGGTATATAAATAAGTTTAACCTTACCATGGTTAATGTGAGAAATTTTCTTTGGAAAGTTGTTTTACCAACTGTTACAATGTCGAGGACCAGATTATTTTTTCTATTCCAGATTGGTTTATTGTTTTGAATAAAAATCAGGGTCTGAAAATCTGTAAAGTCATATGCGAAAAGGAGATATGTATTTCAATGAATACTCGCTATTTCAGATGGACAAGGGTAATGCGAGAAGAAAAACCATAGAGCCTTTTGTCATAAAACCTTGTTGCACCTGGTTCGATAAAGTGCATATTTTTCTGTATGTCTAATATTTAGACTGTGTTCCCTCCATGTTCACAAAGTTGCATATTGTAATTACAAGTTTTCTCCATGTACACAGTTTCATATTGTAAATACAAGTTTTTTTGGGTGACATGAAATAATGTTTTCTAAATTACTTCGATGTTTGAGACATATGTTCATAGCACCACATTGATATTTAACATATACTGTATGTCTTCTGTTTATTTTTAGGTGTGCATGCGGAAACTGCAATCCAATGACGACACCTGACGAGTGTGTATGCTGTTCTGATATATCTGCAGTTAACTACCACATGCAACCAGATGATTTACAGTGCATAACAGACCATGAATATTTCATTGCCAACTGCCTGAATCGTCATGTACTACATGTAAGCATGTACGAGTACTTGGAAAATGTAGCACCATTTGATGACAACGAACCAATAAATGAGTAAGTGTTTTTTTCCGTTTTTAAACCAACTTTTTCATGTAGATTCAACAGACTTTAATTTGCTTCACATTCGTTCCAATACAATCAAAAACTAGTATTATGTATGTACAATATTTATTATCGTATTAGAAATAATTCAACATAAACACTATCATAATGCACAATTTCAAGTTAAACCAATTCAATTTTTTACAGAGAAAATTATTACAATTTCCTAAAATGGATTATTTATGTACAAATAATTTAACAGACAAATTTTATACAAATATTTTAACAAAAATAATTTAAAAATAAAATCAGAAATCAAAAATTACAAAATAATTACATAAAAACTATATATGCAACTAAAAGCAGTACAGAACACAAAGAATTAAAAATATCCAACATTTAACTTTTTAGAGTAGGTACAGATACATGGCACATTGAAGATTTGTTCGATGGATCTGGCATCGACTAGGAAGACATAATAGGAAAGTACTGCCTGCATGTGTGGTTCTCAAAATTAGAGAGGCATTCCAATCAGAAGAGTATACTGGTTTTAAATATCCGGTGGTTTAAAAAGGATTAGACATTTTGTTTGAAACTGTTTTTAGAAGAAAATGATATGATTGTTTTTATTTACATCTATGAATTTAAACTTTTGAAATCTTTGCAATAATTTGAATTTAACGTTTAAGCAGTTTGTAGATGTATCTTATTGTTATTCTTGATTATCTCAATGAAATGTTTCATCTTTTTAATAAAGTCAATAAACACATGTCAATTGTCCTGTAATTTCACTGTCTATTGAATCTGGAACGGTGTCTCTCGATAAGGTCTTCTTTGTCAAATGGCGTGTATGAAGCTGTTAGTGCTGGCGGATGGCTGTTGTTCACTACCGTCAAGTCGTCTAATGCTGAGGAATAACTGCTACACTCATTGC
Organism: Geukensia demissa; assembly: GCA_034783895.1. NCBI lineage: Eukaryota > Metazoa > Mollusca > Bivalvia > Mytilida > Mytilidae > Geukensia > Geukensia demissa. The sequence goes on from JARWCS010353053.1 coordinate 2,451, forward strand.
GCCGTCTTTCTACCACTGCTTGTTTTATTAGTAACACATAATCTGAAAATCAGGATAAATGAATTAAAATGACATATAATGAACTTTTCCTTTCCTTGCTGTAAGATACATAATTGGATTACTTGCAAACAAAGCTTCAATTTTTTCTCCTGTTCAAGTAAGTTGTTGTGTGGGTCATTCTAGAGCTTGTCACAAGGAGTAGGATTCCACTCTTGTTGAAGTCTTGTGGAGACCACTAGTTTCATAATTAAGTTCTGTCCAGTGTTGGGGTGAGGTTGCATTACATTTATGCCATATCTTCTCTTTTTATGTTTGTCTCCTATGTCTTATTTTTTTGTGTCTATGCAACTGTGGCATTTAACGACACTAAAATAGTTCAAAATATGAAACAAAATGAAAGGTTATTGTTTTGATTATACAGATGATGATGAACAAGCAGCACTTACCATATGTTGGTGCAGTCTTACGGGGTTTTACAACAGCCTCTGATCCCTTCTTTGCTTTTGGGTAGGATTTCTGGAAATATTGCTGACCAGTCTGGGTGACAGCTTGCTCTCTGTTCGAGTTTTCATTGTAGTGGAGGGCAGCAATACTCAATCTGTAAAATAAAAAGTATTTATGAAATCAATAGACCAAATCAAATTTGTGAATTTGTAATTTTCCATATTTATTTAACATTGGTAATTTTGTATTTTGAACAGCATGCATATAATAAGAGATAGGTGTTGTCTCCCTTTGATTGTTTCCCATTTTTTGGTTTCAGCACATAAAAATTTGTTCTGCCAAAAAATTCAACATGTTTAAACAAAGTGAAATACTTGGTATAAATGAATAATATTTGAAACACTAAGTTTTACGGATATAAGGGTTAAAGTACCTTGCAAGCATGGCCGGGTAAAAGAAGTGCGTACTCTTGAGAGCAAAGTGGTTGACAATGCTGTGGAATACCTCCAACCCATACGTTTGGTACACAGGTGATAACTTCGGCACATCATTAGCCAGGTGTGCTCTCGAATACATCTCTCATGAGCTTGAAAGGAACTGTACCTACACAAGTGATTGATTATAACTAACAAATGGTATTATTTTAATTTTAATACCTGTTTATGACATGTTTACCAAAACTTACAGCATTCTCAAAAAGGAAGCAAAAGACTGTTTTGAACAGAATATAAATACTTGAAATTAAGTAATGTTTTAGCAATGTTTTCTTGAAATTATACTGTCACTCACAATTGAAATGAATGTTAAAGAGGATTTCAATAAAACAAAAAGTCTACAGGTTAAAAAAGGTACTTCATACAGTTTACAATAATATTCATGTATGTTTATATTTGACTTTCATATACTAATCTTATATATACCTTCTTTCAACCACTGTCGGTCCTGGGTAATATCACCATGGTCACACTTCGGATACAGTGGGGAATGGCCTTCGTGTTTGTTGCTGACGTGATTTACAATGGACAACCATTTGGCACGTTTCAGGTCCCCATCCATACCGCATGATGATGAAATCCAGTATATATGGTTAACGATGGACTTGATCCATGGTCGGACATCTTTGCCTCTGGATTTCTTGGCAGCAGCCTCTAGTTTCTTCGAAATACCTGAAAGAATAAAATGTATTCATGAGCAATAAATTCTTTCATGCTGCATAACCAAAACCATAGTTTGAAAAATAACACTTATTACTCTATCATGATAATTTTTTTTTTTGCATTTTCTTAAATTTGACATGACAAAAATTTGTATTAAATATAGAAATTAACAAAAAATGAATGGAATAGGTTGTTTGGTAGTTTGTATATACTTTTATTACATGTAAATTTTAAAGCCCATGTTTGGATACATGAAGAAAAAAAAATAAATAACAGAAAACTAGAAAACATGTTGATGTTTTATTTGTTCACAGCAATTCAGAATTATCCCAAACTTTATATTCTATCCTTTTTGAAAATTCTGTGTTAATCGCTCAATGAAGGAATTCTCTAGCTTTGTACTTTAGTTTTTATGCTGTACACTGCATAAAATCTGTTCTTTTATACCATAATATAAAATATTGCATATTTACAAGAAAAATACTGTATAATAAGGACCCAAAAATACATTTAATTTTGTTTGCAATTACATTTGGCCACATGCCAGACATCAAAAAGGTGTTGTTTGTCTGGTTGCTGTAACCTCATGTATTTCTTGATGGCTGAATGTCTGTCTGTTACCAGCTCCTTGATCTTCACATGACGCTCCAGAAAAGTGATTGCCCTCTTTAAACCCTCCAACTCCATGTGAGCAGAACCTTGGACTTCGTTGCACTGAAAAAAGAGAAATAAGTAAATAACCATTTTCAATTGTACAAAATCTAAATCCACAGAATAAATTCTATGTATATTTCAAACCACAGGTACAGTGTATAGATAATATATACATGTATTAGTAATACATATGATGCCTATAAAATTAGATATTAATTTGATTTTAATTTCATTTCTACTATAACAGTGATTTTTCAAAAGTTTTATATCTATTTTAATATATTCATAGTTTTATATATACATCAGTTTGAATGTTACATTTACAAACGATAGATATATTGAATAAAATGCAAGTATTAGTTTAAATTACCTGTACAAGCTGAACGTCAAGAATCTTGTTGGTCTGCAAATCCATTACTGTGTAGGATCCATACTTGGCAGAAAAACCAGGTGAGTCACATCGAGCGTCACCACCAACCACCACATCTTCACCATACATGTTGTGTAATAAGCTGGCCTGCTCCGAGTCCCAGGTAATGGTAGCTGCCGGGCATACATACAAAGACTGGAGACGGGTGTATGTCCTGTAACAGAACATCTGGACATTCATATGCTGGAACATCTTCAGGGCTTTGGAGGCAATGGTTCCACTACAAAGGATGGCTGTGGCTGTTAAAAGATTACTCCATGGCATACCATTGTGACACGACTGGCTCTTCCACATGGAAACATGTCCGTTGACACATACGGAGTGCGTGACAATCAGGGTACCTCTGCTGTGCTTTATGATTGGAACAGCTTCACTGCAGCAGTATCGGCAGATTGACAACAGCTCGGCAAGTGCTGATTCGCTGATGATAAACTGCTTCTCTTCTTCTGGGGCAACACTGGAACTAAGGCGGTAGTTCATATCAGACACTTCTGGATTGGCAGTTTCATCGTCTGAGTCACTGTCCAAGCTGAAAAAAATTCTTAAATAAAGTACATTGTTATTTTCTTGTTTAAATCCTAACAATTTTCCAACTTAACAATATTTTACATGTAAGTTAGTAAATTCATTTTGAGTAATTTAAATTCATGAAAAAGTATTATAATAGTCAGTATTTTGTTTCACATAATTATTGGTACTCTCTCAATAGTATAATAAACAATAATTGAATTCCCAGGATTTATTGTTCATGAGATTTAGTTCCTAAAAATTCCAAATTTGCAATAACTGAACAAAACTTATATTTACTTTTTTACCAGCCTTTCACTTTGAACTAATGGCTGATTGCACAGACCGGTTTACTTTTTTAGCAAAGTAATTATATTAAGGTAACCAGTCGTAATATAAAAAAGCAACTACCATATAGCTGGTGTATTAATAATTTTGATATATTACCTGGTGTCCATATCTGGTGGTGTATAATCTGGGTCGTCTTGCATTGGTTCATCATTGTCTTCATCATCACTGCAACAAGGTGAGACTGTAGGCTGGATGGAACTTTCTCATGTGTCAGTCTGTGTTCCAACGGTTTGGTACGTAGGGATTGTCTGTGTTCCATAGGTGTACTTGGGATATGTCTGGTGACTCCTAGTCCTTTGTTTGGGGCGCAGGTTGACCTGGAATTTCTTGTTCACCATTCTATTGACTGGCAGTGGTGTTGCAGAAGGTAAAACAGGTGTTGGCTGATCTGGCTCCAATACAACTGTTTCATCAATGTTGGCTGGATCTGGGAGTTGGTTGTCTTGGGCATCTTCTTGAACTTCCGGTGTTGCTGACCTCTCGTACTCTTCAAAGGCCAATTGAAGAATCTATAAAAGAAAGTATTTATTACATAATGTACGATGAGAAATAAAAAGCATTTTGAAAAATATTTGCAAATATTTAACTATTAAACAAATTTAAATATTACAAACAAAATCTATGAAAGTTTACTAATATAATGTCAAAATAATATTTCTACTGTTTATTTCGGTCTTGAAATATTGCAAACAACGTTATCTCCTTCAACTGCACAAACTCAAATAAACATCCTAGAATCTGACCTTGTTAGGTACGCCTATAAATAGCTGCGGTATCAAGCATAATATACACGTGTATGCATCAATGTGACTGTGTACCTGGACGGCCGACCCACTTTATTTGCAACGTGCATGCTTTTCTCTTACATATTCGGCATTTGGAAATTTTTATTTCAGTTTTGGTAACAGACGAATGAAAATTTTATGTAATGGTATTAGTTTACCTCTGCTTTCCGTCTTTTCTCGAAGGCAACACGTAAGGGAACTGTCATCTTCATCCCGCCATCTTTGTTGTCAGTCTCAGGTGTTGAGAGAGGTACATCAGGGGTTGCATCTGCTTTCAGTCGCGGCCTGAAGTTACCATTTAGACCAAACTCTGAGAACCGTGAAATATCTCTGTCGTAGCATTCCGGAGAAAAATGTGCTGAACATAATCGATGACCAGGTCCAGGTACAAAGTTCCATCTTCTGCAGTAGTGGGTCCAAGACCTCCTCAGGTGTGCATTCTTCGTAAAGTTGAAAAAGCTGATACCATTACCTTTCTTCGCTCTGTTATTACAACCAAAGGCTGCACAATACACCATTGTTGTACTTTATTACTTTTCGGATCTTTCTTTGCTTTTTTGTAAGCACGTGGATCGACAATGGATATGCAAATATGTCCTGTCAGTAAAAATCGATGAAGAGAACCTATCACTGGGCGGGAGAGCCTTGTTTTCGGATTGAAATTTGCATATCGTACAGGTGATCAAAACACTGGTAAATATAGGTCATATCTTCAGTTAGTGGCTACGAGATCACAAAGTGTTTTTTGTTGAATAATGATTAAAAAATAAATAACTTCTGACGAGAATACGGGTATTTATGTCAATCGTGTCTTGAGTCATTTAATATGAGTAAAGTACAGTCACATAACTGTGTAAAGTTGTCATCAAAATCTAAAGTAACATTTTAATTTCAAATTAAGACGAAATTTTAAGGTCAAAATGAAAAAGGTCATTTGAGATTTCACAGTTCATCTGTAAATGTCATGTTTTCTTACCATCGAAGGACTTTCACTTCCTGTGTAAAATTAGGCCGATCTGAATGGCCAAAAGTAGTACCATTTTATCGTTGTTGTACTGTGTGAGATTTTGCTTAATGATTTTTTGTGTTTAATACTGTTTTATACCATCCTTTCAACAAAAGATCTAAAAAATACAAAAACAATGATTTTCGCATTTTCAAGTTTGACCTCAATTTAAGAAAATTGTGACCATTTCTCAATTTGACGACCGGTCACATTGGAGAGAGCACAAAATTATCTTTCGAATGATATATGATATAGCTGTATGTTAGGTGGGTTGATTAAAGTCCTTAACTAGACGCCTTTTTGCATTTCGTTGCTCCACTACAATATATGGCAATACAATTTCAGAAAATCAAATCAGTTTGATTTCACAGTTTAATGCGTTTTTTTAATGTACATATACCATACCAAAAAATTTCCATATTTATTCATTATTAGTCATTTTGTATTTTCTAAAACAGCAACCTAAAATTTAAGTTATATGCCAGTTTCGCTTTCGATTGTCTTTGACTGTCAGAATATTTTTTTCTTACGAAAACTAAAACTTATTTCTTTAACTATCGAACGTTATATTTGTAATTTGTATATTTTTAAATGATTAATAAATATTGACCGTGATCATCGCTCTTCTTGTTATGGGTTGACTGACATGAAAATCATGTTGTTCATAGATGCAAGTTGCTACACTCGTACTTGCTACGAAATGTCCTGTTGTTATGTAATGGGTTGCAACAAAAATACAGTCAAGTAATCATCTTTTCGTACTTTTGTAATAATGTACAGGGATCCCAACAAAATGATGACCTGTTACCTTTAACGTAACAACGTTAGTCTCTTTCATGTACCCTAACCGAGTTAAAGATAAAGCGTTATACGACATATAACATTCCGAAGCACACCGCTTCTTCCACACTGGTATTCTAATATAGAATCGAAATTTCATACGACATGTTCCTAAAATGGATTTTTCAAAAAATGTTTCCGAATACGTTATTATCTAGCCTTTATGATTGTTGTTGTTGCTTAAATTACTACAACAAGGATACGTCCAATCAAGGTTGAAATCGTCACTCTGTAGATTTTTTTGTCGCCATCATGAATTGGTTGATACAGGATATCAGTAAATCTCAACTAATTATGGACCTGTTACCGGTAATTCAACAATGATTTGACCTCTTTTCGTTTTACATCTTTTCAGTATAACGTTAACCTGGATTAGAGTTAAAGGATTCCAAGACGGGCGTTGTGCGCAGGACAGGGAATGCTTACCCTTCCGGAGAACCTGATCCCACTCCTGTTTTGTAAAGGAGTTCGTGGAGTTCAAGCCTTTGTTCTTTTTGTTTTTACTTTGTCTTTTGGTTTAAATTCTCATGACTTTATCAGCATTAGTTTATCGGTGTGACAACTTTTCGTTGTCATAGTACTGCCCAATACAAATGCAGCATTTTAACAACATTGGAATTATATATAAATAACTTCATTGAACTTAAAGTCTTAGGAATGCATTAAATCATTTTGCAATGATGAAAATTAACTTTGAGGTCACCTGCAAAATGTTTATACTTTAAAATGGGCAAAACCAGAGTTCGAATATCTTACACCAACCACAGAAACATGACAGGTAAACGTGTTCCGTAATAACATTTTTCTGCAAGTCAGGTCGTTGATATTATGTTAATACAGGTAAAAAGGTGTTCGAATTGTAAAGCATTTTGTAAAATTAATTCTTTGTGCTTTTTTATTTTTTAGTTCCAAAATCAACAGTATTCGTCTTATCCAAGATGAAAACCAATCATTTTATATAAGATTACAATAAATAATAATGATAATTAAATACGCCAGCATGCTCAGATAAATGAGACATGTGAGAGTCTACAGATATCTCGACTTAACACCATATTCACATATTCACATATATTACTTTTTTTTTTATAAAGTACTCAAATTCAATCGAAAAACTTCTGGTTAAATTTTGACTTTACGTTAAATTCTGTAAAACATGAATGAAATTCACCATAGTATTATTATAAAATTGAATCCCTAGTTACATTTATAAATGTTGATCAATCTTGTCGTAAAGATGGCATAGAAAATGAAATAATATAGTGACTAGTGATTTTTAGAAATATTAAAGCGTACATGTAAGTCTTAAAATACCCCAGCAACGAAAAGAAAATTATCTAACAAAACAGAAAAAAGGAAAACTTCAAGTTCAAGGAATTCGTAAGAACTTATGGATATGACCATTTTAAATTATGAAGTTGTACAATTGTAGGATATATACGGACTAGACAGACAAACATACCAGAAGGGACCTACTCCATAACACCCATGGTTACAGATAACTGTTACAACACCGGTTCTGTAACAATTACAATAACTGTCCAAAATGTGGTAAGCAAAAATAATGATATTACTAAATAAAAAACAAAAAACAAAAAACCTGAAAAAGTATATTTGAAGTTATCCTGAAAACAATATGTTGTCTTTTCAAATGATCCAAGCTATTCGAAATCATTATTACTTTGAAGTCCCGAGTAGAAAAACTATGTGGGAAAACCAAAATTCCTGATCCAAAAAGACAAGCAAATAGTCAGGACATTGAAAAAAGAACATCAACACGGACATGAAAAAAATTATTTGTGACTTTTTGAAGCTTAAATGGATGGTTCACTCAAAGTTATATAAATTAAGGTTTGTTTAACGACCGACAGCGAATGCAATTAATTTTAACCATGTTGGTAACTTGAAACCCCAAAACTGAACGTACAACTTTAGATTGTTTGAATTAAAAGACTGTTAGACTTTTGAAAACATCGAAAGAATGATGAAAAAAATCCAAAATGTTTGTGATAAACATAGAAATTGAGTGTTATGAATTCGCCTGCAATTCCTATGTATGCATTGCAATAGGCACATGCGCAGTTGTAACAGTAAAATATGTCCGGTAGTAAAATTAGTCCACAGGACTTTTTTTCCTAGGAAAATTTGTCCATGAAAAGATATTTACTAGGAAATGAAGTCTATGGACATTTTTACCTAGTGAAAATGGTCCTGCTTTAGTAAAATATGTCCGACCAACATTTTTCTAGTATTGGACTTATTGTACTTAATAGGTGGACAAATTTCCTAGGTAAAAGTGTCCTTTGACTTCATTTTTAGTTAATATCTTTACATGGAAATTTTTTTAATTTCTTTA
>JARWCS010353064.1:0-10980 GCA_034783895.1 Geukensia demissa
CACCGGCTGTTGTTTGCCTCCTCCTGAAAGTAAGCTTACAACTAACAAATTTTACTATTAAGCCTTATGGAAAACTTGTTTATTGACAGATTTTGCCGGTAAATCCAGTCTAGTTATGTATTAACTAATAAAATTTGAACTTGCTCACCATTCCAAAATTGAGGATGATTCTGAGTTTTATTGAATTATTTTCCCTATTTTAATAGCTGTCAAATGGACTCAACACAGAAATGCAGAAATTTGGAAAAATTGCAAAATACTGATTTTTCAATACTTTTTTATTAAATAAAAGGAGTAAGGGCATTAATGCCCTTTTTGTCCAAAAAATCTGTCAATAACCAAGTTATTGATTTTACAGTTTACTTAATGAAATTCAGGAATAAGAAACAACAATTTTACAGAAAGCAATTACTTTATTATATAAACCATACTGGCACAATTTATGTACAAAATGGTCACCAAAATGCCTATTTTATTCAAATGTCTCGTTTTTACTCATTTTTCTTGGATCATTTATGAAGCATAGTTTCAAGTGGGAAAATTTGTGCATATGCAAGAAATACCTTCATATTTTGTGAAAAGATGAAATTGACCATCCTACATATGATATTAAAATATTTTGTTGTTCCTTGAATGTGCTCAATATTTTCTGATAGGATATATGGTTAAATATGGTTAAATATCACTTGAAATCTACTATTTATGTGGTAAATTGGCAAAAATAATGACTTTTCAATACTTTTTTTCATCATCTTTAACATAAATATCTTAATGATGGAAGCTTGGGAATACAGTTTATTTATTCAAATACTTTCTGTCACATTATTCTCATTTCACAACATTCTAATTATGCCATGTATGCCAGTGCAATTATCTTTATTACTAAATACTGAACTCATAAACCAAAAAATATTGAGATTTTGGTTTTAGCACCTTCCAAAAATTAGGCCTTTAAAGTCCTCAGTCCTTTAAAATTTTGTTTAGAATGTCAGGTTATGTGCAAATTTTTAGTCTCTTTTGCATTTTTAATGTGACCGTGAACAATATAATTTAATCCTGAAACTAATATGTTACAATAAAACATCTAGAATTACAGTACTGAATCGGTCCCTATGTTAATTCCATAGCAGAGAACTGATGAACAATAATTTAAATAAAATATTTTCAAGGGGATTTGGATTTTCTTTTTCATATGAAATCTGGTATACATAGGCATTTTCAGTTCTAATCATTTTAATATATAGGTTTTGCATTGCTTTTCTTTGCAAAAAATCAGGTAAAAAATGAGGACGTCAGATTTTCGGAAAAATCCTGGAGTACCCTCAGGGCAATTGCCTGTCTCTGTATCTTTGGTCAACAAATATTCAGCTTTTGCTTAATTTATTTTTTGATAAACAGAATGCTCTTCCAACACAATTGGTCATTAAATCTATATTAGCCAAATGTAAGTAAGTGTGACATTTTTTTTTCATGCATTATCTTCTGGTTATAAAGTGTTAGTGATGTAACTTTGGATTTAAAATACTTTCAGTACATATAGTATAGATGAGATGACAGCTGGTTCTGGTGGAGGACTACTGACCATTATCCTGTCATTGCTGACCTCACATCTGGTCAGTCTGGACATCACTGCCCATAATGATGCTTTAAAACTAGCAGGCAATCTGTTGGCTGGTAAGTGAAAGATATTGAGGACCAGTGTATATTTAGCTTTAGTGAAAGGGAGACATTCTGTCTAAATCACACCTTTGATTTGTTTCCAAAACAAGTGTACTTGTGTTACTAGAAATTCATAAGATTTGACTGACCTTCCTGTTTTTGGCCCTTAGAGTGTGTAATGAAGTATTTAAAATCCAGAAAAGTGCTTTACATTTGAATATATGTATAAACCTTCTTAAGTATCTTTCTGGCATATACATGTATTCTGTATTCTATTTCTGGCAGTTAACTTATGCATGTTTGTTATAGACGTATGTAAGATGTGGATTGTGTCTTTCTGGCATATAATGCAGTTTTTCTGTTAAATATTACATCTGCATACAGGAACATTCAACTTTCACTTTCCCCAGAAGTTTGCCAATCCGCATATAATCACTTCAGAAGAATTAAAAATGAATAAAAAAATATGATGACCATGCTTGCTGGGGATGGATTTGTTCTCCCTTTTATAACTGGAAATCCTTCTCAACACCTTTTAACTGATTTACACAGTATAGCCTTTTTTGAAACCAGTTTCCAGAAAGCCATGTTTCCTTTTAAAATTAAAATTTACCATTCTGGTTCTCAGTTTTCCAAAAGTATTTTGAAAGATTTCCATAGAAATCATCGCTTAAAACGTTCATCAATTTCTATTGAAGACAAATAGTTAAAACTTTCATTTTTAGTTTTTATGAAAGAGTATGTGGAATGTAGGGACCTTAACTACCAGGGTACCTGGGGGCAGTTGTAGAAAGCATCTGCTTTATGATAAAGTATAGGGAAAAGTCAGGTTTTCCTCCTTGCTCATTCTTATGCCAACCTGACGTACTTTCCACAAAGGGGAACAACTCTAACAAAATCTTAATTTTTAACCATTTAGTAATAGATTTTTGGAAATTTGTCTAGAAATTTATTAAGTATTCATGTGGAAATAACTATAATACAAAGTGTACCCTATGTTTTATTTCAGGTGCTACTTATAAGACATTAAAAGTGGTAGAAGAAACCCACTCTACAGAGGAGAACCATCCGGATACAAAATGGACAGCCATTTCCGACAGAGTATTGATTCCTCTCATAGAGCAACTATTTACTCATGTAGCTAGGTTCGTATTGGTTCCAACAGTTGTTCCATCATACAGATATAGTTTATTATCGCTAGTTTATTTGTTTTCCTGTGATCTTACTGGCTTGAGAATACGGTTGTTTCGAATCATTTCTATTCCGTCAACATTTTTTTATTTTCGTCTCCCAGACCACGTGACATCGCTGGAATGTAAGGCATCCAACTTCTGATTCTTTGCCTGGCAACTATAATCCGTATTTTATTTAACTTGACATGTGATGTATACACGTTCTTCAACTTACAATTTTTAAAATACGTTAACTGAATGATTTTCTTCGTTCTTGAATTGCGAAAGGATTTCTTAAGACGTTTTCCACGCAAATATGACGTAACTTACACGAGCACCGGAAGCTGTCTGCCTAACATTTCGTCATAATGACATGGAAAAGGCGGAACCGGTCGACGGAATAGAAATGATTCGAAACAACCGTATTGCCAATATTTCAATCATCACGAATTGATATCTTTCATGACAGTGAAAAAATATGCACATAAAATTCTAGGATTTATGTTTATTTCTTAGGCAAAAATATACTGGCATATATTCATTCTTCCCCAAAAAAATAGTTTTTCTTAACACTTATTACAGATTTCTTTCTGGGTTTCTTTGATATCACTTTCTTTACATAAAAAATAAAATTTTATTTTATTTCAAAATAAATTTTCTGATGTTTAAACATTAATTTCTAACAATGTAAAAATAGCCTTGGTAAAATGATAGAAAAATACAAAGCACAAATGCTTGGCTCATCATATTTAACTCATTGTTCTGCTGCTTTCAATGAAAAGGAAGTAAATGTACTTTAGATAGTAATTTTGATTAAGAGTTAAAAATGATGCCAACTTTTGGTTTGAGCACACATTAAAGACAGGTATCATATATTTTTCACTTAAGTAATTATATTTCTTTTGTAGATTAAAGGTGAAGCTTTTGTCCTGACTGGGAAAAAACCAGGTGAAGCAATCATTGAGGCAGCCGAAACCCATAAAGTCAATCTCATCATCCTTGGAACAAGAGGCCTTGGCAAAATCCGCCGTACACTAATGGGAAGTGTCAGCGATTACGTTGTTCAGCATGCCAAATGTCCAGTAGTGGTCGTTAGAAACTGACGACATTTGATTTTAAATTATGATTTTCTTTTTTCAAAATACATTTGAAAGATCATTTGGTAGGATACTAATAGGGTTTAATTACAAATTGTTTATACTTGAAATATGTATTTCATTGTTGACATAATGTAAAATCCAAATTTAATGCAATTGGAATTGATGCTATCTGTTCCTTATCAAAAGAAATATGAAATTTGATGTTTTTATTTATCATTATGTTCACCATTGATTTTTTTTTCACAGTTCATTTGTTAATTTTCCAGCAATATTTGTTAGTGTTTATTTTTTTTAGAAGTCTTGTGGTGAAATTTAATTTAAAAATATAGATTGTTTTAGATATATTATAGATACCTTAGCTAATTAGAATAGATATTTTGAATTCTTACAGTCATATCAAATTACTATTTGAAGTTGAAATAAAGATATTAAAATCTATAAAGAACATAACCTTATGTTAATATCTTAATTTGGAAATGTTAATTTTATCTTTTGAAAATCAAATTTACAATTCCAACTTCAAATACATAATTTGATAAGAAAAAATTTGTATAAATATGTATGCAACGATATAATGAATATTATTACATTCCTGTTATTTTGAGACCATATATACCTATAAATTTCTACACCTTGTACAGTTGTATTTATGTTTCAGTTTGTAAAAACTCATAAATTAATTTAATCTTCATATGGTCGGTGAATTAAGGTTTGAAGTTATCTCCTCTTTACACATGCTATAACTCATGTTTGCTTTGTTTTCTTAAATTTTACACCATGTTCAAACCATGTCCAATTCCATGAAGACAAACTCTTTTATGATTTGACTATTTTTATTACAAACCTTTGGAATTTATTTCATTAAAAGGGACATTTTTATACCCATATTTAATCTTTGACCTATCTTCACAAGATTTAACCATTTTGTTTCCATCAAGACAAAGTTTTAGGGATTTTGTTAATTTAAAAGTAAGTTTTTTTTCTGTTTTTAACAAAGGTCTATACATATCAGTTGAATAAGTGGATATTGACTGATTTTAGTTTTCACATGTGTAATGGAAAACTTGATACTAATCATGCATTTATCAACAACAAAATTTTCTTCATTTTTCACTTATAAGAAAAAAAATAGTGACTTATATACATTTGTAGAGGGCATTGACAAGCACACCATCCAGCATCTTGAATCAATTTTTCTCATTAATAGTTCTTTTATTCTTATTATTCAGCTAACAGATTTATATATGGAAATAATCACGAAAAGTTAACAAATCTTGTAAATTTCTAATTTTCAATCAGGTATCATTAAATTCAGAACAGCAGTTTAATTGGTTGATTAAAGAGGATTGAATACTCCTAAAAACATATTGCATGAGAATATCAATTATAGTAAACTCCCTCATTTGAAACTGTGATGTGGAATAAAGAAATTATTGTCTCTCAAGAAAATGAAAAAAACTACCTCATTTTATGGTTAGACAAATTATTGCTGCTTATAACAACATGCTGCACATATAGGCATAATATATATTTGTGAATTAAACCGGTGAAGGGGTTCGTATAAAAATGAGATTAACTATTGTACTATCTGTAATTCTGAGCTAGATTGTGAAAATTGATAGATCTACAGCATTACAGAAAGTGGCATTTTAAAAGGTTCATATATCAGATGTTAAATGAAAAATTGGTCAACTTTAAAATCTAATCCAAAGGACTAAATTGTAGGAAAAAATAATGTAAGCATCAACTTGGATTTATTGCAGAGATTATTTTCCATACATAAATTTGAGAACTGGAAATCATTCCTTTTCCACACAGAAACCATAATGAAGTACATTTGTACTCTTATCATGTAAAAAATGAGTAATTAATGTTTTTGGTAAACATGTGTATAGATGAGAGTTAAATATTGATTTCAAATTAGAGAATCTCAAAGTTCAATAAATTTTGTTAACATAAATTTTTGTAAGGTTTTTTTTATATACCAAATTTTGTCTTTTTTTACTTGAAAATACACTATGGATTTTTTGTTGCAGATTTTTAAAAAATCTCTAAAATATATTTGTAAAAGGTGTGGAACATCATTTAAATACTCGTATAATTTGAAGATTTTAAGTGCAATTTCTCCATATTCAATAGTCAGATATATTAGGGATAAATAATTATATAATCATCACTCTTTACCAAAAAGATTAGAACATGAAATAGATGATATTTAGTTTACGGTATAAAGAAAATGCAAAGGTTAAGACCTAGAGATGTTTTTGAAGTCAAATGGTTGTTTACTAACTTGACCAAGTTATAAAAAATATTTTTGTAGTTGTATATTAATGTATTCTTTTCTTTCTAATGGTGTTACTTATTCTTCTACTTCAAATTAGTTCATAATATACAGGAAATGTTTCTTGTAGACAGCTAATAAATATTTCGGAATCTTCTGTCTTCTTTTTTCTTTAAACAAATGTTTACTGTAAATTCAGAAATTAGTGTGCACATTTTTATTATTGCATAAATAGTGACAGTGTTAGAAATACAACAATTCAAACTTGCATTTTAGTTACTAAATTGCGATTACACATGTTACAGCATGTAAAGGAATAGTATTAATAAGTTTCATTTAATATTGAGAGTCTAAAAATCAAAATAACAAATACACACTATGATTGGAGGTAGCTACCAGTGTAGTCATTTTATCAATATTTCAACAAAAAAAAATAAAGGTTTTTTTCCAGTTTCATTTTATGGGATTATGTATATAAAACAAGAGTTTATCCTATGTTGCTTTTTGGCCCGTCCGTGTGTCCGTCACAAAATTTGTCAGCGCAACTCCTCAGAAACTACTCATCTTATTTTTATGAAACTTCATACGTTGATGGGAGATCATATGTACTGGTGCATATTACCATGAAATTTTGATCCCCTCATTTTTGTGGGAGTTATGCCCCTTTAAACTTAAAAAATCCTCATAAATGACCTTGCCAGCGCAAATCCTCTGAAACTAAACATCCGATTTTTATAAAACTAAATACGTTGGTGTGACATCATATGTAGTTGTGCATGTTACCACGAAATTTTGATCCCTCATTTTTGTGGCAGTTATGGCTGCCCATTAATCTTAGAAAATCTTATAAATGACCTTGTTAGGGCAACCACAAGATTGCACACCCAAACAACTTTTCTCACTTTCCATCTTCCTACAATATCGGGGTAGGTTTTATCTAAGCATGGGGGTTCTTCCTTTGTTTTTGTTTTTTGTTTTTGCGCGCAATACAATTTGAGCAAGACAGTTTTTGTGTCTTTAAATTTGTGTTAGGTATCACCATTTTATTTTCTTGGGGTTGGGATGGAAGAAGATGCAGTTAATGCATCTTCTCAATAATATAAATGTCCTTACATGAGGTGAAAATAAATATTTATGCACAAAGCAGGTTGAACCTAAATATTCAGCCCCTAGGTTTGCTGTGATCAATTGTGTTGTAAGAATGCAAGAAAAATAATCCCTGCCTCATGACATATTACCGAATACACTTGAAGTTTTATTTTCACACAAGTGGTTCAGATTACCTTATGTATGATTATAGTATGGTAGTTTGTTAAATTATGTCATCTTGCTATTCATAGTTAAAAATATTAAATTTATTACTTGAAATCAGTAAAAAATATAGAAGTAGGCCCTGTTAAGAGTCCAAACAATGATTTATCAGAACTCTTCTAGAGTATTGTAAACATGTATGCCACATTTGCACACTATAAAAACCAGATCAGTGAACTGTTAAGTGGAATAAGTGAGAAATATTTTTATTGTTCTTCAAACATTGAAAAGGTGACAAAGAAAGAATATTGTAAATATAAATAAATAGATATTTAAAATGTGGAATAAATGCCAGAAAGACACAATCCACATTTTATCTAAATATTCAAAAGCTAAATTTAAATGCATGTAAAGGGCTTTTCTGGATTAACTATCATACACACTAGGGGCCAAAAATAGGAAGATCAGTCAAAGTTATGAATTTTTAGTAACATTCATGGACCTAATGATATATACAGTCCATGACGTCATGAAACAGATAAGCCAAATAAAAAATATCAACAGGGAATTTTACAAATCACAATGTTGGAAAGATGTCAACTTTATCATTTCCAACACACATTCCAGTATCTGATAATAAATAAGAGTATACAACTCAAGCACAGGGAAACTTTTTATGACCTCTACACAGCTCAAGAAAAAAAACTCAATAATATTTAAAATAAAATATATGGGATGTTTTCCAGAAAGACACAATCCACATTTTACATACTTTTTTAAATATTCAAAAGCCAAATTTATCTGTGAGTAAAGCGCTTTTCTCGATTAACCTTCATCAGACATGCTAATGTCCATTTCAGTTCCTTTAAATAATGGATTTTGCCTTTTTGCAACTTTATTTGCCAACCAAATGTGTTCATTTTTGGTCACAATAAATAAAATGGTGATACGTCCGTTATTCCAATTTAGCTTGTTAAAAATATTAACTTGCTTTTGAGAAAATTGATTAATTTTTCCCATTATAACTCATTGGGAATTATTTCTCACCTTTAACCTAGACAGGTCCATTCTGATGTAGGATTAAAATACAGTGTCTTAATTGAAAATTATCTTGCAGTTCATCTGTTTGCTATTTAAAACGGCCAAGTCATTTAACTAAATCATGATGTGCCCTGTGTTTGTTTAAACATTGTGTGTGATTTTGTATTTATTACTGTTGGGCAACTTCTAACTTGTTAGATTTCTTCTCATGTGTATATCTGTAATTTGTTGACCTTACCCCACATTTGTGTTCTTCAATGCACAGATGTAGTGTCATCAACATCTGGCAAAGAATTCCGCTCAAACCGGTGCTAGGAGTCAGTCTTGAACTTACAGTGAGGTGCTAGTTTTCACTCCGTGTTGAAGGCCTCACTGTGACATTGAGATGAAGAACAGCAGTCAAAGCGCTGTTCCTTTGCTTGGAATTTTCTTGTACTTATGAGATTTTTGTGTCATGAATATTTACTCCATATCCCCCTTTTTTCTATTTTGTAGCAGCACCAGCCTTGTCTTTTACGAAATCTACAAAATATCATTTACATACATGGAGCAGGGAAATCTCAACACACGTCGCTCACAACGATCATTTTTAAATGTTTTTGAAGTCAGATAAGAAAAAAATAATGTTTTTAATCAGAAATATCAAATTGAGTGAAAATAAATAATGCACCACGATATATCCTCTGCACCCACCGCGAGGGCAGCTGGGCTATAAAAAATGCTTGGTTTTTCGACTGCAGGTAGAAACCAAGCTAAAGGAGAGTCGGAGAACCCGGTGGTTCAAGCGTATTGAATAAACATTGGATAATTAAAAGTTGAAGTCTGTAATATTTTGTCAAAATTATTTCTTTATATTAATTACTTTACAAACTTGTATTGTTCATCTATTTACATTTTTGCACACCTAATATTAAAATAGAAATTGTCAATATAAAAATTTAAAGAAAACAAAACCCCATCACAATCTGTGTGACCCCAGACGGCGGCAGGTCGTTCGGTTTCTCGGCCTGTAGGTAGAACCCCTTGCTGAAAGGTTTAGATGTATGCATACCTCCCACCTCACAGTTGTGCCGGGGTTAAGAATGGCCACCAGGTATCTCCGTCATGGAGGCACTAGTCTTCTTTAAAGAAGTTCCTGGTTGTGGGGATGTATTAATTCAGAATTCATCCGGAGGGAAATTTCAAAGGCGCCCCGTGTGAAAAACCTTTCTAACAGCTAATGTTGAGTGGTCAGTAGGAGGCAGGTACAGATTAATATTGTTTAACTCGTTTCCGTTCAGGATATGACTGAAATATAGGCCGCTGGACGTTAAGTAGCTATGAATCTATCAATATTCAAAACAAATTCAGTCACATTAGGAAGACTCCAGTTGGTTTTCTTCTGATTCCGGTTCGCTCTAAATTTTCTGCATCCTCATTGTTGATTATTAATTATTCTGTATGAAAAAAAAGAACTTTGTTTAGATTGTAAAATATTTTAAGTAAATGTCTAATACGGTAATTAATTACATAAATATGGAATTTTCTTTTTTCTGTTTATACCCCCCCAACCGAAGGCAGCCGAGATATAGAAATACGCCGCTCGGTAAAACGCCTACTCGCTGGTTGGCCGGAGGGTTTTAAGACTCAAAAACTCCTCCATTACATGTCGAAAATATAATTCACGACCCGTCTGTCTTCAACATTAACTCCGTGTTGGGATGGTGCCACGCTCGTGCGATGAAAAGATCCCTTGTCAACAGCTCGTAATGATTGGTTCGTTGGTAGCCAGTTGCTCGGGAAAATTATCCCGCTTCTACATAAACAGTCTAAACTTGGCATCATGTCGTTAGAAAATTCAGCCCACCCAGTTTTGATTTAGTTTGCTAACTTGTTTCGTCCTAAATGTGCATGAACTATCTTCCGCCTGGCGTTTAGCAACAATCAATCAATCAAATACTACTAATAAGTTGAATTGAAATACCTAACGGAAACCTTCGATTCATTGATCAAATACCGACCGATATCCCTTAACCCTACCGGACTTAACAGGAATGTTTTCTTCTACAAAGTGTGTTTATTACCGATGTTTCTACTATGTGTGGTAGATATTTTACAAATTTGAATGTGATCCACAAGTATTTGTTTACATGTTTCTCGACGCTCTCTGAAAATACCTTCATTTTTTAACAAACTCTATTAACGCAGTGGTTTCTTTTGTCAGACACTCATCAGAACTGAGGAAGGGAGACTTATAACTATTTTCATATCTTTACAAACCGATACGTAAAATTTCTTTTGTTATGCAACGTATTTTATTTTCACAATTCCTAGTGGTCGATTCTATTCTTTAATAGAATCTTTTGCTGAAATAAAACCTACTCCGAATTAAAACCTTCTCTCAGGTTTTTAATTCACACTTACCGGTTAATTATTACCTTTGGCAGGTAATAATTCTGCCTTTAAACTTACTGTCGCTAAAATGAGTGCGTCCCTG
>JARWCS010353075.1:0-10979 GCA_034783895.1 Geukensia demissa
ACTACCAGTTTGTTATAATGGAATAATGTCGTACGCAAAAGTGACTAATGATCTCAAAATCCTAGCTAAATCCCTGGTTTTTGTTGGGTTTGTTTTTTTCACAAGACGTTCTCTGTAATAGCTCAGTTCTATCACAATACTTTCTCTATCAAAGCTCACACCTTAAAGTTAAATAGTCAGGACCATACAATTTTGTTCTGCAGATTACATTATTTTTTTTTAGTAAAAAGAAACTGTTGAACTACGATGAAGTCAATTTAATAAGTCCAATCAAAGAAGAAGAAGGGGAAATAGAGATGGATCGACCATTGACAAGACAAAGACTTAGACGTGAACAGGAAATGCCGATTATGAACCTTCGTGGTGGGAATGCAAAGACAGTTAAAACTTTAAAGAAAAAACGTGTCGCAAAACTTTGGTAATTTCATTTTGTAGCATGTAAAATGATGGTTTTTTAATTAATACTTCATATAGAATGGTTTTTTTTCGAAAATTACAAATATTTAAAACTATTGTTATCCTGTTCCTTTGACAAAGTATCAATTTCAAAGGCACTTCAGTGGTGATGTAGACTTTCCAAAAAGCAGGCTATCCATGCTATATTAAGCACAATCTGATCCTGAAATTGAGCTAAATTTTTACAACACATTCCATTAAAATGACAGAAATTTGTGTAAGTATAATTCATAATCCATAAATCTATAAATGAAATATATCTTTAAAAGATTTTCTTTCTAAGAGGATAAAAAGTTTCACATTTGTATCCATCCCCGGTTTTTAACAAACTAGAATTTAATTATTAAACAAAAAAAACCCATAAAAATTCTTCTGGAATATTTGACATTACAATGAGTTTTGCTCATTTTATCAGACCGTGCTCAATTACTGCCACTTGACCTAAAGAAGCAGTCCATGTAAAGATCATGCAGATTTCTTAATAGGAGATATTTTCCATAAAAGACCACACATATTTTTTTATTTATTTAAACCCTTTATATGGTCACAGGAGATACTGCCAGAAGCAGTAATAAAATATTTACCATAAAGTGAGTTATTTCGTATCAGGATTTTTACACTGCATTCTAGGTTTAAAAATCTTTCAAGAGCATGTCAGAATGGTAAAACAAACTTAAAATTGGACAATAAAAATAGGTTGGCTAACCTTATATACAAATTTTGTACCAACTTAATCCTCTGAATACAATACCTTTACTGATACTCTAGCTCCAATACATATGTTACCTTCCATTAAGCTTTGCATTTAACATTTCAAATTTTAATTTGCAAGAGGTTATTTGTTACAAAGATCTTGTTAGGGGCCCACATCCATAAGTTTTCACTTTATCTGTCACTGCGTCAACAATTTTTTTGTTAAAGATATCTTGGCTTGTATATAAGAAAATGATTTCATATTTACGAAATAACTCATGTCAGCAATAATTTGTTCAGATTTTACCATGGGCTTTAGTTATTTATACAGCAATTTTATCCTAAGGGATAGCAAGGGATAAAATTTGTGTGAACAAGAGCACATATTAAAATCCAAACCAATTATGGCTGCTATGAATAATTTCGATTCTAATGTGGAAAATAAGTAAAAATATACAAACGCTGTTGACTTACGATACACGCTTTCTGCAAATAACAATATGTCGTCAATGTTTTTGTGCTTAAAACATATTAAGTCATAATACATGTATATGGAGATTTAAGTATGGGTATTCCTTTTGACATTTCAGGACCCCATATTAGAATTTGTATTTAGCTTGATAATGATGTGTTGTAGGGTGTAAGCCATTTTCAGGTCTGCCGTGCAACTACTTCCTGCTTATCAATACATAGAATCCCTGAGGTGTTACTTAGTAACTTTACATGAAATATCAACGTTTAGTTTGGGGTAGTTCGTAGTGAGGTTATGTCAAGTCCTTAATGTTATTATCATGCTTCAGTTACTATGGTAACCCTGAGGTCTGTTTTCAGAGTCAAGATTTGGTGTGGTAATTTATCTCAGATTTATGTCGGTCAGCATTTTATCATTTATCTGACCTCATATTCTTGGTCAGTGAATAGGACTAGGACAAGTCTCTGTTTCGCAATAACTACTTAATATTTCAAAAGTCTGATTCCAAATAAGAGCCTCTCAATCAGATTTTCTGGCTTGGGTACTCAATAAATTATTTGAAGGATAATTCATTTTCATTGTAAAAAAAAATGTCATTGACTTGAGTCTAAGGTCCATTTCTGTCCGTCAGTCCATATTTAAGTTTTTTGGGTTTTTTTTGTTGGTTTTTTTGTCTTTTTGGTAAAATACAGCATACATATCACCATTAGCTTTATCATTAAATGTGAAACAGTCCATTTAAATATCCTTTTATATAAAAACTCGACAGCTTAATTTTTTCCCTGCCGCAATGTGGTGCGGGGTATATGGTAATGCCGGGCGTCCGTCCATCCACCTTGTAAGCGCTCTAGCAAATTTATTTCTCATCCGCTTTGGATAATATTTAAAAAGTAGCTTTAACTCAACGATACTTCAAAAGAGTTCAAAGACGAGTCCTGGTTGAATATTTTTGTTGGAGTTATGCCCCTTAATCACTTAGAAAATTGACTAAATATCTTTGTAAGCGCTCTAGCAAATTTATTTTTCATCCGATTTGGATAATATTTATACAGTAGCTTAAACTCAATGATACCTCAAGGGAGTTGAAAGATGAGTCCATAATTTTGTAAGAGTTATGCCACTTAATAACTTAGAAAATTAAAAAAAAAATCCTTGTTAGGGATTATGTCTTAGTCTGGAAAGCTTTTCTGGGTTTTCACTTAAATTTCTATATTGTTGTCATCCAACACTTGTTTCAGCGGGGGACTTCTGAACGCTGTTTCATTTTCCTATTATTTAAAGGAACTGAAATGGACTTCCAACATTAGTAAATGGTGTTATCAGACAACTTTTAAAATTTCAGTAAGGTGAGAAATGTCTACCCACACTTGGTGTTTTGGTGCCTTTATTATATTTTGTTTTCCACAAGAACATATATTTTTGCATGTTTCAACGTAACTTTTGAAAGAGTGGTATGTGCCGGACAAAAAATTAAAATTGTAAGTTGTTCCTGAACTTAATGCCAAAATTATCATCTGATATGTGATATCAGTTTTATTAAAGATATTTTTTAATGTATTTTATATCAATTTGATTAATAATATTGAATGTGTCCAGACTGTCTTGTGATGCTAATTGTACCATTTTTGTATTTGGGTTTCAATATAATTATATTGTACTAAATATAGTTGAACATTTATTTCACATTTTGTATTGAATACAAGACACTTACATGGAATATGTAATTCATTTTATTGTGAAATTGTCTTCTGTTGTTGTTAAACATAATTGAAAGTTACAGATTAATAAAGAGATAACCAAAAACAAGTACCAACAAATTTTTTGAACATTTTTTTGTCTGCAATGAGATATAGGTCTGAAGAGCCTTTCCAGCCAATGCAAAAATTTGTATGATTTTTAAGTCTATTGTTATAGAAAAGGGTATGATTTATCCCTTTGATTGATCCTCCTTGTTAGAGTAATGGTAAGCATGATCTCCTCGAGTTCAGAAGTTTGTGGGTTCAACCCTCAGATAGGTGAAACCAGAGACATAAAA
Organism: Geukensia demissa; assembly: GCA_034783895.1. NCBI lineage: Eukaryota > Metazoa > Mollusca > Bivalvia > Mytilida > Mytilidae > Geukensia > Geukensia demissa. The sequence continues at coordinate 3,657 of JARWCS010353075.1, forward strand.
TTTGTATTTGCTGATTTTGGCTAAGCACACAGCATTTAAGAGTAAGAGCAAATACTGGTTATTGCCCAGAGTCAGAATAATGTGTCTAGGTTGAGAGGCATGTCTTCCTGCTGACTTGCTTTCGTGAACCATGTTAGAAATCCAGCTAAGCATGTTGATCTAGTGCCGAGTTCAGTTCTTTCAGCATCCCTCATTAATATGCTCTCATTCTTAATATGCATGAAATATTTGCCACTTGAAAATATTAATTCATTCACTCCCTTTATAGTCAGTATTTGTTCAAATAATAGGTTCATGTGTTATGAAAGGAGAAATCTGATTATAGTTTATCTTCCCAAGTGCAGTGGATACAAGGAATGAAACATGATACTTGAGATACAAATGATTACCACAGAACTCACAAGGAACATCATCACCATGTTTAGTTTCAATCTATTAATTAGTTTTCATGAACTCTCTTGTATTTACTGTAGGGTCCTATGTTAAACACATGCCCCCACTGGTGTATGTCTTGGATGACAGATTAGGACCAAAGTAACATCACTTAGCATCTTGTAAAAAACAAACTTCCCTCAGGGTTCATACTACACTAAGTTTCTAGCTTGTGGCCATCAGAATTCATGGATCAGTGCTAAACTAACACCTGGTCAGGACCTCACAAGGAACATTTGGTTCTTGAGTCTTTCTTATGTATTTCCCATAGGGCCCTATGTCACCATGTTTATTTTCAGTAATTAAGTGGTTAAGATTAAATTGTGAAATGATATGTATTTCAGTCATATCACGGCGGTCAGTTTTACTGGTTGAGGAAGCCGGAGTAGTCTGAAAGAACCATCGACAGTAGGCAGGTCACTGACAAAGCTTATCCGGGTGATGCAAGTTAAAGTCAAACCTGTTTCTGTAAGTTACAAAGTCAGGGAAGAACTCGTGTTTATTACGTGATAGGTTACAGTGATCTGTACAGGCAAGTTTAAATCAACTAACTAGACTACTCAGCCACCCAAACCCCTGGCCTAATCACAAACATTAAATTATTAAATTATTAAAAAAATAGGTCACATGTTATTGACATTTCATGCAAAAGCTGCTTTTTTTTTTTAGCAAACTGTCACAGAAAAGTTTACTGAGCAGCAAAATGAATGCCTTTATTTTACTTCTCATACTCTGTCAGAGTTTGTTGGAACGGGTAAAAATGTAATGGAAGAAAAAATGTCTGCCGTAGCCTTATAAAATAGTATTTACTTTGTAGATTGAAAAAAGTGCAAGTAAGTTGCAATAAAACTTTTTAGCAATCACGATGTATTTTAAGCTGCGCCCAGTTTTTAATTCTCTACGGGGATTTTACATTGTAAAGTCAGCCATTTGTTTACCGGAAGTAGCTCTTTGCACGCACTAGCGCGAGACCGGGAGTACACATTGTCAAAGCTGCATAATAATTAAGTAATAAAACTAGGATTAAATAACATGCAAAATGGTTTAAGGCACACCTAAATGGAAATTTAAAAGTAATTCTTCTTATAAGAATCGCAAGAGAAGGTCCGAACAAAAGAAATGCGTGCAATTTTTTAAATTACTTATCTAGGTCAAACGTAAGCACTCCCGCCAAAAACGAAGATGGCAGATAATTACATTCCGCAAGTTTTCAATTATTACATGTATTACCTCCCCTGACAAATATACATGTTAGAAACACAAAATGACTGAAAATGTGATATCTTTGATTTACCATTTCTACCATTCATTGGTTTTCCAATGGTCCATTATAATTTTCTTACAAATTTTGGCTACTTATCTTTTCATAAGAAAATTATGGTATTGATTCAAGACCTACATGTATAAATGTTTGCGCAAAGTGTTTGAAAAATAATCCCTTGAGGATAATTTTCTGATTTCTAAGATAAATGAAATATTGATAAAGCATGAAATGAAAATTTTATGAAAACTTATTGATAAATGCATAAAAAAAAATTCATTTCATGATACTTAGTGTTTGAGAAAATAGAATTTACTGTTTTGAGCACTTTTTACTTTAATAACATGAATAAGTAAGGAAGATATAACTTACTTGTAATTGTCAGATTTAATTCGTACTTATTAAAGTCAGATTTAAAGACAGCTGGAAGTTTCCAAAATTTTCTTACTTAAACAAGTAAGATGGTTCAGCGTTTTTCATAATTAATCTATTTGCCGTAACTAAGATTAACTCGTACAAAAAGCCACAAATTAGCCACCATGTTGAAACAATAGATTGAGTGATTGTCAAATATAATAAAATACACAAAATATATTAAATATCTACCTGAAAATACTACCATTAGACAATTTCAACCAGATTTGAAAATCAATCCCAACCTGTATTTTATATTGGGCATCATTGTGTTGAAATTTCAAATTAATACAATTCAAACTAATATTCATTATTTGTTGGTCTTTTTTCCCTTTTGAAATCACTCTTGGAAGAATGAAATTAAAATTATTTATAATTCACAATTAATATATTTTATCTTTATTTTCTTATTCCAGTTTTTGCAGCATCTTCTGATAGTGTAGACACTGGTATACATACATGATGTATTGAGAGCTGCAGCTGTAGATGGTGTTTGATATACAGTCATTATAATGGCCTCATATAACAGCACAGATGGAGATGTTGGTATGTTTTCTATATACTGTATTTCAAAAAAGCTTGATATGTGGGATCAGAATGCAGGTTTTTCAATCACCCATCAACCATTACTTGCAGTCTTTTTCCAGAAAGCTACAACCCAGTGTTTTAATTTGACCACAAAAATTTTATGGTTTTATTATGTGATTGGCATGTTCTCGAAAGGTTCATTTTCAATAACTTTGTTCTATTATTTGGATCCATTTGAAATTTCAACACAATGATGCCCAATATAAAATACAGGTTGGGATTGATTTTGGATTATCTAGCCCCACCTGTTTTCTTAAAAGGGACCAAATTGGGAAGTTTTTACATTTTAATGCAAGTTTTAACATAAGTTTGTTAGATATCTTTTTATTTGTCTTCTCAGCATCCATTATGTCATGCAGGGCTCAATAATATCATTTATCGGATTGTCTGGGACAAGTGCAAAATGCTGTCTGACAAGTGAATTCTATTCCGCACAAGTGAGAAAAACTTAGTAAAAGAACACACGGATTTATTAATAAATGATATATAGCAAACATTTATTAGATACTTCGTGTTGTAATAGCCGACAAACAAATTTTCTTTGGGCAACATTTGCTACTTTCTGGCTCTCAGTCGTTTATAATTGCCTTTGGTATGGACACTGATATTCATATACATGTAGATGGGAACCAGATTAATCGATCATACACAACCCGTCAATTATCATTTCAATCTAAATATAGTGCATAACATAAATGAAACTAAAGTAGACAATTACGACAATATTTCCATGAGGTTTTTGAAAGAAGTGGTTGTGAACTTGAAACAAAATTGGGAATAGCAGAACTTTAGAACTACAGTAAAAGTATGTTTGGTCCAGTAATGTCCAGTAATTAGAACTATTTACCAGACGAATTGTTGGGAAATGGCAGAACTTTAGAACCACAGTAAAAGTATGTTTGATCCAGTAATTAGAACTATTTACCAGACGAATTGTCTGTTAAAATCTTTCAGACCTTGTGAATCTCTGGAGATAGGAGATAATTGTATGGTATTTTAAGCTTTGAGGACATAAAATATGGATTTAACTATCACAGTATTAATTGTAGTGTGGTTGATGCTTATTTTTCAGAATCATTAAATTCCACAGATACAGGATTTGGAAGATGTTTTTCAACACCACGACAAGGACTAAAATTCCTTGTTTTTGATTGTGAAGAAAGTTCCAACTTTTTAACAGTGGGAAGTATTATCGATAAGAAGGCCCTGAAAAATGCAGAGGAGGTGCAGAGAGATTTAATTTTAAGCTATGGCAGACTTTTCTATACAGTAATTTGTCATGATATGTATGCTAGTATTTTTGGCACTGAACATCAAAAGTTTTTAACAGAAATTCACTCCATAATTGTATTATTGCCATGGTGTCGTGAGGAACAAGTCACATTTTTTATTTCTAAAAGTTTTTCAAATACCCCTATCCATGTTAGTGAGAACAGTTTATTGCTGGAGAGCCAGGCTCCATTTTACTGCCGATCACTACCAAAACCTGTAACCTTAGACAACATTCAATATTTAAGGCTTCAGCTTTCGGAGGATCTTATCCAGTTTTGTTGTCATGAAGAAGATGCTGAATTGCCACAAAAAATACAATACTTTAACAATTCATTTCTAAACAGTCAATATTTAAGTGTAATCAAAGTTCGGACAAATATCATTAGGTTTATATTTCATCAGTCATTTTACAGCTCACAAACAATGCATATAGAATGCATGTCAAATGAAACCATAGGCCAAGTGCTACGTAATTATCTGAAACGGGCTTCAAAAGGTATTAAAGAACTCTGTGACATAAATGTCTCCGATATTAGCCTAACTGATGATACTGGTATTAGAGTTGATGGAAATTTAAATGCTGTTAGTTGTTTATTGTTTAATGAAACATTACTCATGCGTGACAGAAATTTAGAACATTCCTATCCGACATTCATTGTACATTTTACACCAAAGACATATGAATACATTCCTTTGAAAGTGCGTATTCATGATGAGGAAAGAGGTCATATGCATCCACTTACTGTGTTCATAAGAGAAGGCTGCTCAACCAAAGATGTGCGACAAGAGATTTCAAAGCACTGCCATTGGAACCCAAAATCTTTTCAGGTTTGTCTGCCGAACAGTAATAAGGTTTTGGAAGATGTAGATGATATAACACAATTAAATATTCCAATAAACTCTTATACTTTATTGACTGTACGACGTATAAAGAAATTGCATTTAACTGTTGAATTGAAGTCACCTATCATGACTATGCCCAGCAGTTTGACATTAGACGTATTCCCATTTTGTTCTGTACAAGAATTGAAAAATAAAATTTTCAAACGATGGGGTATTTTCCCAAAGCAGTTTGATTTAGTACACAAAAATAGAGTTTTAGATGAATATTGTTTGCTTGAAGAGATGTTTGAAAAGAAAGCAGACATTGACGTAGTTGTGAATGAAAACAGAATAGTTTTTAGATTGTATCTTCATAAAAATCTGCCAAGTAGAGCAAAAGTTGAGATCTACAACAATTTTGTTCACATCAAAGTTGATGACCCCACACAAGAAATAGATGACATTGTAAGTTCATATGCAGAAAAATTGGAAGTTGAAGAAACAGACTTGCATCTCATACAAAATGGAATTTACCTGGAGAGGTCATACACTTACAAAGACGTTGTCACAGATGGGTCAATTATGTGTTTGTACCATAATAAAAACCCAGTAAAAGAAACTAACCAAGAGCAGATGGAAATAGTTTTTCAAGTAAAACCGTCTGGAGCAGTCATAATAGGCAAGTAAAGTAAGAAACAGCAAGTACTTTTTTCAGGTCGGAACCCTGGAATCCGAAACCTCTGTGTTTAATGGATGTATTGGATATTTTGATCATTTTGTCTAATAAAAATATACCAGTAGCATGAGTAGTCAAAATGGACATAAAAATTTTATCATGTAAGTTTGTTATTTAGAGCAAATTATGGTAATGGCTTACACTCATTCAGACTCGGAACATCATATTATCTCTTTTTATAATAATTTTTTGCTTATTGCATAGACTTTAGAGTTGCTGAGATTTTTCTAGAATCAGTTTGTCATCTTCTATCTAAATATTTCTACCTCCTTGGTGGTGTAATGGTTAGCATGCTCGCCTGGAGTGCAGAAGGTCATGGGTTCGATCCCCGGCCGGGTCAAACCAAAGACATTAAAATTGGTATATGCTGCTTCTCCACTAAGCACGCAGCAGTTAGGAGTAAGAGCATAGACTGGTCAGCCCAGAGTCATCACTCATCATTAATATTCTCTCGTCCTGAATATGCATGAAACGTTAAGCACCATTCAATAAATCTAAATATTTCAATTTATTACAGGAAAAGAATCTGAAGTGGCAGCTTTGCAGAGGAAATTAAGGAGGCTTGAATTGAAGAGTGCTAAAAAGGGGCAAAGTTTTCAGTCTATTTCTGCTGGTCAACACAACAGAAAAGTATTCAATAGAATGGTTTGTGTTATAGATTAATTATTGTTTACAAAAAGATCACTAAGTTAACATGGTTAATGGCAATATTGTAAGGTTCTAAATGAGAAAGGATTGTCATTTAAATTGACAGTACCAAGATGATGCTGAAATTCATTTTGGCTCACCGGCTAAAAGCCACGTAGGTTTCGTCAACACTTTGCCTCCAGCTTCTGTGAACGTTTATAATTTTAATGTTCTCCTTTGAAACCACTGAGCCAAATATATTGGATGGCATTTAAAAAATTTGCTAACATGACTGCAAGAGACCACTGTTGTTTCCGATTGGTCTAATCATAAAAAACTTATAAAAAATGCCCTGTCATATGAATTCGAGACTTCGCCAGAAATACCTATGGGATGGCATCTAAATGTGTAAAGTTTGCATATATCATTGCAGTTCATCAACTAACATGCCTATCACAGGCAGTTCCTGTTTCTGATTAGTAAAATCTTTTCCTCTAAAACCACTTTGTCAAATGAATTTAGACTTGGTCTGAAACCTCTGTAGGATGGCTTTTGTAAAATTTCTAAATACTGTCCTGGTCGGTCAGTTACATATAGCTGTCACAGGAAATTCTTGTGTTGTTAATTTATTGGATCTTCATGATCTTTATAAATCTTCTCCTCTTAATTAAACTACTTCACAAAAGGAATTGACACTTAGACTGAAGTATCCATCAGATAGCCTTAGTACAGTTTGCATTTATTGTTCCAGTCAATTAACTAACTTGGCTGCCACCAGCCCTTCTTATTTCTGATTGGTCAGATTTTAAAAATATCCTCCGAAATGAACTATAAAATAAAATATAACATGGAACAGAGCATTTGTAGAATGGCTTCTATAAAATTAATATGTATTGTCCCATTTGGTCTTTTTGCATTGCAGCAACAGGCAAATTTTGGTTCTACCTGTAATAAGTCCATTCTTTAAAAATCTTCTTACCGGAGACCATTTGACCATAAGAACTTGAAATTGGCTTGAAGTATCAATGAATAACCATCTATAAAATTTACATACAATGTCCAGATAAATGGCTGCCATTACTATATATAAAAATGGAGATGTGGCATGATTGTCCATGAGACAGCCACCCACCAAATGACAATATAATTTAAACTTCTACAGGTCCCATTA
>JARWCS010353084.1:0-10979 GCA_034783895.1 Geukensia demissa
ATCTTGTCATTATCAATCCGCACGCGGAAGAGTATTTATCATATTATTTTTCAATTTTAAGAACACAAAAATAAAAACTGACACATCTTCGTATTTTGATCGACAATTGTTGCTTAAGAAACATAACTTAACTTTTTGAAGTTACAGCCGTTAAATGGCGTCATTTCGAGACCAAAAATAGTTCACATTTCCCACAAAAATGACGTCACAATAGGAATCCGCAGTAAAATGAAAAGCGTTAATGGCAAGGAAACATTGACGAGCTTGCGAGCTTGTTTCCTTGTGTGGAGGTCGGAGAGACTCATAAAACGTACATTAGTGATTTTTATTTTGTGTATTCAACTGATAATTTTTTAAATGAAGCATTGAGTTGCGAAAACAATGTGATTTCAGTAAAAATAGTGAAAAAGATTTTCATAATAACGATCTTTAAGAATGGTAATTTGCCCAGGTTACAACGATAGGCAGGTAAATTGATATTACGTTCTGTGCATTATAAAGACAAACGACTTGCTCTTTCATGTAAGAAAAGCAAAATATAAACGAACACTCGAGCATAAAGGCATTTCACTCTCGTTGAGGGCTTGTAGAGACCTTAAATTTCCTGTTTTTCCATGGTTGGAAAACCATTTAACCTATATCTTTTTTCATATTGACCTAACAGAACCTAATAAATACAGATATATATACATATATATGTTGTTGTTGTTGTTGTTTAGAACCCACCCTTAAAACCTTAACATCCGTAAAAAGAAGAAGAAAATCTATGTGATATTCAACGTCCTTAATTAATCTCCTTGGAATCCTTTTAATTTTACCTTTGCACTGTAAATTCACATTACTTAACAATACGGCTTTCCGTGTTTCATGTACTCTTTATCCGATTTCTTCAATTGATCATGAGTTTTATTTTACATAAATCAATTTGTAAGTCAGAACATTATCTGAATTGACAATTATCCACAGAATTTACATCCTGTATATGTATTTCAACAGACAATTAATTACTTTAGGTCGAGTATTAAATTCTGTCATCAGATGAGAACATTTGCTGACAAAAGAGTGAGAAAAGGTCTAACGGCTTAAGTATTTCCCAGAATCCTTTTGAAATATTTTAGTGTAATGCTTTGCTATTCTTCTATCATTTAGATTCAGTGAATTTTTAACATAAATAGTTTTTTTAAAAATCAGACCAAAACCAATGAGTCATGATGTAACTGAAAATACTGATCAGCAGTGTCAAATGACCACTATTGTCTTAGGGTAGCCTATTAGACAATCATGCCAAATCTCTTATTTCTTTATTAAAAAATAAAAAAGGAAGCTCCACTTTACCCACTGAATAACAATCTTTGTTTGAATTCAATCAAAACATAATGTAGAGTATCGAATAAATAAAAGTGTGTAAACGAACGCGAACGACGACGACGCACGACGATGGTGGAAGTGATTCCTAAATGTAACCATGCAGGCGACACAACAAAAGATATATAGCAATAATATGCGACTCTGTTTTAAACTCATTTTATACAGTAAGAGTAAAATTACAGAAACGTCACACAGGATGGTAAAACGTTGAAGAACACCCATGCACTGCGTTAAGGCATGCTCATCCAATTGAAGAATGAAATTTGACTGAGATCAAATTTTTAAACACATATTGAAGTTACTCTTGCCCCAATCGACCAATTAAGTTTGGAATTACATGTAATTTTTAAACGGATAACATTAAAACCCCAAAAAACAAGGACATCCACTTGACAATAGACTTATTGCTTGAGGCATGCACATGAAGTCTGTGGTGGGGTTAAACATGTTTGTGAGCGTTCAAATTAACATTTATTTATTATCGGTTCGCCTGATAAAACTATTTCTTTTTTTTGGTCGACAAGCATTTATTTTACACTCATTAAATGAAACAACCACACAGGCATATGTTGTTTCTCGACTGGAGTCATTATTACAGAACTCAAAACATTTTGTACACTTGGTACACAGCACCTAAATCACTGTGTATGAACATGTAGTATAATACAAGAAGACAATTTAATATCTCGGGAAGTTGTTAGTATATATGTTGACTCACCTTAAACATGATTAAACCCAAGAATTTACAAGTATATCAAATACACAATTAAACACTACCTGACAAATGTATCTGATGAGTCATATAATTCTCTTAATAAACTGAACTAAGGATTCAGTAAAATTGGACGAAGAAGTAATAAACAAGAAATCTGATTTAAAAATGATATAACACAGTTTAGCATGCCACTAAATCAAATGTCAAAACAAATAGATAAATACAGAGTAAAAAATATGAATGATAAGTAAAATCAATTAATAATGATTTAAACAGACTGTCGGCATTCCAATTGGGACCAACTGTGCACTCGCTCTCGCCGATTTATTCCTTTGTTCGTATGAAGCTGACTTCAAACAGAGCCTTCTACACAGAAAGAGAAAAAAGTGGCTCAATCTTTTGGTTGCACGTTCCACTATATAGATGATGTCCTTTCACTGAATAACTCTAAATTTGGTGACTATGTTGACCTCATCTATCCTATTGAACTTGAAATCAAAGATACTACAGAAGAAGAAAGGTCTACTTCTTACCTAGACTTACACCTAGAAATTGGCAGTAAGGGCGGGTTAAGAATAAAACATTTAACAGGAGAGATGACTTTGATTTTCCGATTGTAAACTTTCCGTTCATGTCAAGCAACATTCCAGCCGCAACTGCATACGGAGTGTATATTTCCCAATTGATACGCTACTCGAGGGCTTGTGCTTCCCATCAGGATTTTATTGATAGAGGGTTGCAGCTGAAAAGAAAGCTACTAAGCCAAGAGTTTCTCAGGGAAAGATTAGAGTCATCACTCCGGAAGTTTTTCGGTCGCTATCATGATTTGGTTGATCGATACGAAATATCCATTACACAGAAGACAATGGATGTCTTCCGACTGTCATGAATACAAATCCGTTCCTATACCGGTTGTGACTAACATCAAATGTGACTATACATCGGCTTTGACTACTGAGTAATACGACGGGTGCCACTAGAGGAGAGTGAGTTGCTTACCCTTCCGGACAACCTGAACTCACCCTGTTTTTGTAGGGTTCGTGTTACTCCAGCTTTAGTTTTCAGTGTAGTGTTGTGTGCTCTGTGTTTGTCTTTTGTTTCATTTTGTTGGCCATGGTCTTCTCTGTCTTCCGACTTAATGATTTCTGTCTGCCCCTATGGTATCTTCGAATTCTTTTTAAAGACAGTCTAATTTAACTACAATTTGAGCCATAAAGTAATGAATAAAATATTCTATATTAAAGATAAAAAATAGACTTTAAAAATATTTCAAAATAATTATGATTCCAGAATGTCCAAAATATAATTTTAACCAAAGGGTTCAAATTAACATTGTTTCATTACTCTTGTTTATTGATTGGGTTTGCATTGTCCATTAATTCATGTGTGTGTTCGTGTTTTTGTCGTGTTTCTTCTGTGTGATATTTGCCGTGTGTTTTGCTAGCCTCTTCTTTGCTGACCCTTCAGATTTGTCGTTCCACCTTTAATCCTATTAATTCTTTCTAAATGTTTTCATATGTTGGGCTTCGTTCTACGCCAGCATGCAATCATCATTTGTATACTAAAAACGTTTTATTGTAAACAATTTACACCATTACCATAAGTTATTCCGACGTTTTTAGAATCTTTTAGGAACTCCCCACAAACGATTTCAAAATACTCGATATTTTAGAATAGCAAGATAATGGATAAAATAAAGCATTTTAATTAAATCCAATGTAGAATACCCATGTGAGAGATCATAATTGCATAGTTTAAAGAGACAAAACAAATTTGAAACAAAATAAAGGATCAATCGAAACAAAAGGAACAAAGACTTGAATCCTGGAACTCCTTTACAAAACAGGAGTTGGAGCAGGTGCTTCCCTACCTTGCTCGCAACCCCCGTCGTGGTATCCTTGAACTTTAATCCGTGTTAGAGGTCACAACTTATTGTTGTATAACCGGTAGCAGGTCAATAACTAGTTGAAATACACTTATACCATATAGATCAACCAATTCATAATTCATAAAGTTTTTTCTATAATTACTCAAACTCCCTACATTTGTATTTTTTACAGATTTCTAAGCATGTTGTACATTTTTTTTGCACAAAGTCTTAAATGATTTTTCTGCGCAAACACTAAATTCACAGTCCTGGACGATGATAAGCAATGAGAAGTCCATGAGAACGATCTTAATCTTAAAATACACTTATTTGATACATTAAATGAACAATTTATGCATGAAAACATGAAAATAAACAACTACTATTTAAAAGAAAGCCTATAGAATGCACACCAGGAAGACACGGTCCACTTCTTACATACATTTAATATATAATTTATATTCAAAATATAAATTAAGAAGATATGGAATAATTGTCCATGAGACAACTAATGACAGTCGAATTTAAACTTCTGCAGGTCCCATCATGGCCTTCAATAATGAATTGGAGCCCATACCATACCGGAAGCTGTAAAAGACATCTAAACTACAAAATGTGAAACTATTCATAAAACACGACAGTTGACTTAATCTACTGAAAAGGCCGAAGTCAACTGTGTGTAAAGCGCTTTTCTGGATGTATCTTCATCAGACTGTTAGGAACGAAAACCAGTCCAACTTCATGAATTTTTATTTACAATCACAATAAAATATAAAGTTCAAGACGTAATGTACACCGATAACCAAAATATACAAAAATAACAACAATTTTTTACAACATGTACAAATAACAATGATGGAAAGTACAGTATCATGAGTATATATCTTTCCAAATTATATACTCTTGGTTATAAATATGGAATATTTTTATTTTCGACCTTACATTAGAAATATGAATTGCTAGACTATTTCAAGCAAAATTCTAATAATGTAATAAGGAAATGGCCGATAATGTTTGCAGGATGATATTAGAGGATAGTTAAATGATAAAAATGGATGAAATAAAATATTTGAAAGGATTTTATACGGAATACAAAATTAGCATTTTTTCACAAAAATGTGGGTTTCAGATCTTATAAAACTAGCCATCGGACAAAAATCTTAAATCGGACACTTTTGTAGCATTAAGTAAAATTATGTGATTTGCGTAAAGATTTTTGGCATTCTGGCTCATAGTTTTTGCATGCAAATCTCCAAAGTTGAATTTGTGACTCAGAAAATATCAATATTCCATATTTATGACCAAATGTGTATTTAGCATTTATTTGAATGAAATCAATTCGATCTCTGAGCAAGTAAGATTTATATTGTACCAAAAAGGAACCTAAAAATATCACTCGCGCCATTGTTGGAAAAAAAAACTATTTCAAAATATAAAACAAACTCCTTCTTGCTTTAAAAAAAAATTCGCTCACGTCTATTTTGGTCATAAATGTGGAATTAATTTGGTGTGGTCTCGGAATTTTTATTTAAATCATTGCTTATGCGATTATGTCAGACATTAAATCTATTATTTTAGGAGTGAAGAAGCGACTGATTCATAATTTCACATTTTATTAAAAGTTAGGACCCGATGCACATCCCATTACCGTTCAATTAATAAAATAATAAATAACAAGGCCTTTTTCATGTGTAATATAACACGTATCAGCCCATCAACATCTACAAATAGATATAGAAAAACACTGTAGTCAAAGCAGGACAGGAAACAATCATGTATATTCCGTCCGACTACATTCCAATCTACATTCTTATGGCACCCCCTGTATAAAAGTTATTATGACAATTTCGTTGGACAAAAGATATATTGTTGAACTAAACATTATAAACTGTCTGATTTACAAGACTTAAATTCAACAGTTTTAATTTTGGAAACAAAATGAAATATTGAAAACGATTTTTTTTTAGAAATTCACGATTATTTATGTTTTTTTGTCATTTTTACCCCCCAAAACAAGTTGTTATAATAACATTGTTGGCCGAAAAATTACACCAGATACTATAACTGCTTGACTTAAATTCCTGAAATCAACGATATTTTAACAATTCTACAAGTTTTTATAAAAAATTAGACAATTGATCATCAAATGTTATTTTTTTTTCTCATTTAAGCAAAAAGGGATGTGATGAAACAATTTTTGGATATTTTCAATTATTTCTAGGAGAAGGCAATTTCTGCCTTTTCTGACTCTACCTCTTAACTTCAAATGCGAGCTAGAGATCAGTCAATTTCATGATAGATAAAGATAAAAAGGGATAGCAATAGCATACAAACACCTGTTGAAGTCTGAAATGCGTGAAATGCAGTTTATAAAAAATCTGCCAACCAAATTTTTTATTTATTTTGAAAAGTTTTAACGTCCGACCGGATATTTCATGGTTCTTCTTGGGCAGATAATGTTAACCTCCAAATCAGAACAGGTAATGTTTATCGAAAATCCGAGCCTGCAACCCCCTTCCCCTCAATCTAATGAAATACTTTGTGTCTTTATCATTGACCATGTAAAGAGTATGCTGTGATCAATCAAAATGTCACTTTTCATTTCTTTACTTATGACATGCTTACCAGAAACGATATTAAAATATTATTCTTGCAAAATGGTGTTCCAATATTTCTATTAGAAATTTGATTACAACAATTTTGGACAATGATGTCATATTTGTACTTCTATTATTTTATCTGCCCATAAACATTAAATTGAATAGGTTTTTGGTCCCCAAATGTCTTTAATATCATTGAAAACATTATAAAACTTTTGAAAGATGTAAATTGAGTCTTTATTATATTCTTGGTCTTTGAGTGACTGTCCTTACCACGATTTATATATACAACCCCAAAAAGCCTGTTTTCCTGTCGATTTTCAGACGCCAAAAATTTTAAAAACCAAATTAAGGTTTGATCATAGGTTTTGTCTTCGAAAGTCCAGTTTCTAATTCTATATAGAAATAAAAAATAATAATTATAAAATTAAAAGAATAAAAATTTCTCCAATTGCATTGTTAGAATTGTGTTGATTGATATCGAAATAACCAGGAGAGTTCGAGAATCTGACCAAAATGGCCGAACATGAGGAACGAAGATTACTTCAAATTTAAGAACTTGTATCCTTAAAAGATAATGAATCAATTTGAATGAACAGTATGTCAACTCATAGAGAATTAAGAAATGGTATGGAAATTTTCATATTTAGGTTTCTCGTTGTAAACTACGAGATTAACATAGTCGTCTGATTGGGATATCAAATAATTATAGTACGTAATTGAATCTCACATTTCATTGTGATTTTACATGTTTACTGGCTAACCACTCAATCTCGTCAAGTACCGATTCTCGCCAATGCAGCCGTTGCCATAAGAAAACTAGTTTAAATTGGTTTTAAACATAACAGCGGTTTAGAACATAGCTATTTGCATTGAAAAAAAAACCTGTTTAGATAGTTAAATAAATTTTTGTTAATGAAAAAAACTGCTGTTAATGCGTGATAGGGTACATTCGAATTTGCGAGATAGAGTCACCAGTAGCCTTCCCGATTTAAGTCAATTTTCTCGTTTCTTTTTATATTCTTCATATTCAGATCAGAAATAAATCGTGAAATTGGAGACGACTTTGTTATATGAAACGTATTAAAATGTGATTAAACTATAGTCCGTAACAAGATTTTGTGAGGAAATTCGATGTTTCATATACCACATTGCACATTTACAACTATTACAACTGCATAAATTGACGGTTGTCCTAAAAAATTATGACACTTAAAAAAGAATAGTGTTTTCGCAATTCTATACCTATTTTGACATTATACTGCACGAAATTTTGCAGTACTTTTGGGTCAAAATCCATTTTTATAGCAACTTTTGGGGGCCAAACTTTGTACACAATTTATTATAGCATTTTGAACTAAGTTAAGCCCTAGACATTGAAATTTTGAAAGTCTCAATAGACTGTAAAAGATTGAATTTGAAATATCATGCTTGTTTTACAGAAAATTGGTGATAAAAAATGTATTAAATTATCCCTAAGTGGTTTTCCCCTACCAACTGGACTGGCCAATTGTACAAAAATGGTCTCTACTGATTGGATCATATAAAATATTAACCCATGCCGTTAACTTTAACCACTGGTTAACTCGTGTGTTAGTAGACTAGACACATTATGGTATATTTATTCGTGCTAGGCATGGGCATGGGTATATCGTCGTATTTGTGATAATAAAAATGAATTAAAGTTTTGTCCGCATAGTTATGGAGAACACATGAAACAAAAGATGCGATGAAAGTACATCAGAGTAGATATGCACTTGATTTTTAAAAAAAATTGAAAATACACAAATTTATATACAACAAAAGATTCGATGAAAGTACAGCAGAGTAGATATGCACTTGATTTTTTTAAATTGAAAATACACGAATTTATATAGTAGTATTTGTTAATTTCAGCTTTCTTTATGGCAATACTAGCCCTGAATGTCGTCGATATTCCCGCAGTACATTGGGTTGTGGGCCAATATGGTAGTGTTCATATTAATTGCGCGAATTTTTCTTTGAAAAAAAGAATTTTTTTCGTTAAATTTCGAAGGTAAAGTATCAGTTCTGCAGATGGTAAATAGGCAATTCGCCGAAATTTGATTGGCCAACCATAATGAAAATTTTTTTCAATAAATTCATAATAATTCATGGTATCGATTCTGTGCAGTAAATTTTCTTCTATACAATTTTTTGCTTTTATTTTTGTTTTTTTTGTTATTGCTATAGATCAATATTTACATGTATATGCAAATTAGGAGTCAAATTATTGGCCAACACATGATGGACGAGTTCATTATAATTTTATGAATGACATTTCGGTTGTGAAAGCTACAAATAGCTTTTTTTAGTGTTTTCATCAAATTTTACAGTAAAATATCTCAGTTAAAGTTTTGAATAGCGCATATGTTTTGTCATATGTTAAAGTCGGAAACTTTGTCTGGGGACTTCAAAACTCATCGTAGTTCCCAAGGAAATTATTCAGGTAATTTTTACTTCGATTTACATGCGGTAAAAACTAGATGAAATTCTTGTGAAAAAGTTATTTTTATTTTTTTTTCATGTTTGACAATCTATTTCTATTAAACAAAGAGTATAAACTCTTAAGGTTATTTTTTAAACGATCCATTAGATTTTGACATCAAAAATTATTTTTGATCGTTTTTATCAAACATTTTTCAACCTCACAAAATCTCGTTACGAACTATAGCTTACTTTTACACGTTTGATATACCTGAGTAGTGCGAGTGCAATTTGTAGTTCCCAAGAGTCCCGATACACTTGGTGCTACTCTACATTTCCTACGGTTTGCAGGTTTTAAGCAAGATAAAGATTCAATATAGCCCTTTCTCATATCTCTGTTAAGAAAACCATAAAGAAAGCAGTTTATACAGCTGCTTAGATAACATAAGTAAAAAGACACTGTGTGGAAAGCGTCCGGGAAGTCAGATCTTTGTCCATAAGACGTGATTCCAGCAGGAAAATAAAGAATAATATAAAAGGCAAACACTGCAAATTGGGTTTTTGTTACCATGTTTTCGTAAGCGAATCTCCGCTTGGCCAGACCGTTATTCCAATGATTATGTAAGTTTTTTCTTGATTCCATTACCTTGCAATATATTCTTAAATAACAAAAAACAGTCACTGTAAAAGGAATTCCAACTGTTGCCGCCGTGAATGCAATCGAAATATCCAAAGAACCATACCTGTTCCAAACACAAGTGTGACATGGTTTGTCGAATAACCAAAGATCGTCATAAAACCAAAACAGAGAAGAAAACAAGGCGTCGATAAAACAAAACAACAACACTACAAATGTCAGATTCCTTGCTGTAAATACTGTATTAAATTTTGAACTGCGACATATTTTAACGTACCTAGACACCGATATCAACATTACTAATTCCATACTAAATACCCAAAGGAAGCTTATCGCTATAGCATGTAGTCGACAGTGTTCTAAACCTGGCTCCGTATTCGAAATAAGAACTTTCATATTCATTGGTAACAGGCACCCAATTATCAATAAATCTGTTACTGCCAAAAGTGCAACAATCGCATTTTGGATAGACCTCAAATATTTTCGTCTTGATATTGTCCATATGATAAAGGCATTGCCTAAAACTCCTGTTAGATAGTATATAAATGATATGATGAGGCAAGAAATTCGAGTGGCATTGTCATATAATTCCATTCTGAATCTACTTCATGGAGTGCTTCAACGATTCAAGTCCATAACCAACAGACGTTTTTAGTCTATTTTCTTTGTAACGCCCTCTTGATAATATATTGGCACCTACTTAATAAGCGAAAAACGTCGAGTCATCGAGTCACTGTTTCAATCATTTTGTCATAATTGTATGGCAATCAATATTCCTGTAAAAATATCCTTTTTATACTGATCCTCGATCTTAGAAAAACAATTTTTCTATAGAAAATTCTGTTCTTTTCAAAAAGTATGAGATATACCTGAACAAATACGACGGATTTAAAAATCTAGAAATCCATTAGCTAAAAAGAAGTAATTAAAATGGCACGCAACAAGAATCGTAAATGGCAAACTACTACTATCTGTGTGTAATTAGTTTTGTCTTTCTTAACGTTTACGAGGCTTTCTTCTCTTGTTAATCGTATGCGCAATCTGACGATTTCTCGACGTAAGTATGGTGGTTGTCTACGGTATTTTCAAAATGGCGCCCAATTTTGGTTTAAATAGCATGTAAACCGCGATATCATAGAAGTCGCGAATAAGGTAGGAAGTCAGTATATGTAATTAGTAATTTTTTTTTAATTGATGCAGATATTAAGATTTTAGTTTGCATTTTATTTGAATTGTAATTTGTTAATTTTTAATCGGAAATAATCAATTTTCTAAGGGCAGCCGGGGTATGGAAGTAGGCCAACGGTTTCTTCGCCTTCAGGTAGGGGCGTCAGTTGGTTCGAGCGG
>JARWCS010353095.1:0-18910 GCA_034783895.1 Geukensia demissa
ACAATACTGCTCTTTCCTGAATATTATCAAAAATGTACATTTAACAGAACATTAAACACAAAGACAAACCTATGACCACAATTCCTGATTGAGGACAGGCAGATGAGACATGTGGGTGGACGTGGGGTTAAACTAGTTTAATGGGTATGCAACCTTTCCCCAACGAGTGGTCAAAGGAAAAATTCAAAGAAATCAAAAGCAGTAGCTGACGAACTATAAAAATCAAACATGAGAACTTGGTAAAGGGAGATAATCCACTGAGGTTTCTCATTAGTGTATACCTGTTTTATTGCGGTTTCTTAACTGTAAACAATAATAAATTTATTTTTAGGATTCATTTACATGTTGTACTGTAAATGTGGAAGTTTTCATTGTGGGGGTTATTTTTGCTTATTTTGTGTTTTGAACTTTTATGTGAACATAACCCCACACAAATATCGAATGTTGTTAAGTTATTATTATAGAATACCGCAAAATTTATACCCAAGTTGAATCTTTCAATTCACATTTCACAAATATAACACGAGCGAAAATATCCACGTTTACAGGAATAAGATGTAGAAATCAAAATAAATTGAATTTAAAAAAGATTACAGTTCGATTTTTTTATGATAAAAAGATAGCATTAAATCTTAAAATTTAAAGAAATACACTGTATTATTAAGTACATATTACTGATTTTGGCTACTTGTCTTTTAAGTGATGAAATTGAGGAAAGGGAGACATAGGGTAAAAAGAGTTCTTGTAGAACGAGCAATTGAAGCCACCAAAGACAAAGGAAATCCTAAAATACTGACTCAAGTTATGGACAGAGTGTTGAAAGAATAAAATTTTGAATAAAAGAAATGTTATTTTATTGATTTCAACTAAACTATGAAAGGTATTGAAAATTTACTTAAATTTCATTAAACCAGTTTTTTCTCTAAACCTCTTGTTTCTGAGCAGTGTATTTAAAAAAAATAGTTATGATAATTTTCACTTTAGACATAAAATAGTAAAGCTCCTTAAAATAAGAAAAGTGTTAAGCTAAATTTTCCAAAAAAAATTGAAGGGTCATACAAAAGGGTAACTAGTCAAGAGGCATGGCAATCTGGAGGAACTCACATACCATAAACATAAAAGTAAAATTGAACACAAATCATTTAGAAATGTATACACCACCCAAAAAAGAGGTTTCGAAGGGCAAGCATTTCCTGCCTCATTAAAGAAACCCACTGCATTGCACAGTTTCCAAGGCTTTTATAGAAATTTGTCTTATATTAGATATAGATTGACAGATCCTGATATGCTGTGTGGAACTAATATGCTTCAATACTTGACGAATCAATTTCAGTATATATTTACAAGCTTTTACTTTTCACATCAAATAATTTTTAAAATAGTGAAAATGTCCCAAAGGGTCACGAGGGTTCATAATTTGTGCAGATACCATGATTAACATGGTTTTAAATTTTTTAATGACGTTTTTTATCTGTGTCCTATGACATTATAGTCAAATCAATTCTGTAAGATTAAATTCCGGAGACAGCATTGTTAAAGTTTTTTTTTGTAAATTGCAAAGAGACAGACAGTTGAAGGGACATTGCAGACACTCCTTCGAAAATTTTGCTGTCTCTTACACCCCATGTCTTTTTTTAAGTTATTTAAGTCGACTGATGTAATGGGACAGGAATTGTACTGCAATATTTGTTGACTGTTCTTTCAAAGTCACTTTTTTGTAAAATTTGCGGACTCCCTGACATTTACCCCATGTCATTTGATTTTTTTAACTAATGCACAATTGTCCAAGTTGTAACATAATGCCTAACCAAGAAATAGCATTACTTAAACATTCCGAGATGTTTTGGAAATTATACATGTAGACGAACGGGCATAGGGACGTTTAGACAAAACATAGGCAACAAAATTTAGACGGTTCTATCCAACATGACATAAGGATGAATTTGTCTGATGATAACATTTAAAAAAATGTTTAGGTTTTTAATGTGCAGACTTTTCTTTTAATAATCAAAATTATAACTTCAAAATTGTGAAATATAACAAGACATAAAAAATTATATTGGCACTTTAGATTTGTAAATATCCGCTGTTGTCTTCATGCATAGAGTATGGTCTCTCCAACACTTACCCAATCACTTATCTTTTTATATTTATATGAATGAAAAGTGTTTCATATATTTTTTCAGTCTTTGACTTAATGCTTTGCATTTTTTAACGATGCTTTAGTAATCAGTGTGAGAAAAAGCATTTCTTTCCTTTAAATATCTATCTAGAGCAAGTCTGGGTTTGAATCTTTACAGATCCCTTATTTCCTTTTTGCTGATAAAACATTGTCATCATCCAATATGCTGTCCGATTCTGCCATTCTTCAAATGGATGACTTTGCCAACTTCAATTGCTATAATAACATTATGTTTCTGCAAACATTATGGACAAAGATTTGTGCCTTAAAATGACACAGATTTGAGGTTTCAACAATTTATAGGACATGGAGATGTTAAGGGACATGGATTTCAGCCCAGGTGAGCTAAAATATGAAATCTAAAAAAAAATAACCTATTTTCCTTAATTTTAGTTACACCTTTTTTTGACTTGTCTTGATTCAACTTATCATTCAAAAGATGTTCAATGCAATTTTTTTGAAAAATAGAAAACATTCACAAAATTTCATAATAAAAAGCCCCCTTCCTGTTTAGTTTTTGTGGGTTGGAGTACTGATTTAATATTACTATTATAAAAAGGAAAGAAAGATTTTTAAGACATTTAACACTCAATTGAAAGGTAATGCCTGCAGCTTTCCGTTGATACAATATTTAAAGGTCAATCTCCAGTGGTGTCACTAACAGAGCTTTAAAAACATATTTACCTTGAAAAACTAAAATCTACAAATCTTAGGGTGGTACTAAACTTTGGCCTAGCATATATAGCATATCCCAAAATTTCTCTTTGGAACATCTTTAATCCTTTGTTAAAGACCATTAAACATAACTAGAGGCTATAGAGATCCTGAATCGCTCACCTTAGTAATGACAGCAATGTTTTCCAACGGATCAAACTCCAAACATAAACTTTGTGAAGAATACCGTAAGAAATGATCATACAAAGTTTCATCTTAATCCATTAGTAGTTTGAAGTTTCATAGGAGAAGACTTTTTAAACTATAGTTTTAAAATAAGCTAAAAACGACTAAAAAGGGTAAAAACTCACAAAATTTAGGATTTTTTTTCAAATTTTCACGACAGGCAGATTTCATTATGCTGAACACCTTTACCCTTTGTCATTATTTAGCTAAAGTTAACGGCTTTTGTGATATATGCAAAAATCTTCTGTCTGACCCATATAAAAAGCGTCTAAAACTCCAACAAGAGTTAAGAAATTTCTTTGAAATTGCACTATAGATAGATTTCATCATGCTTAACACCTTTACCCTATGTCAGAATTTAGCTAAGGTTAATGGTTTTGACATATTTGCGAAAATCTTCTGTCTGAACCCTGTGTTCTATTTTTAGTAACGGCAGCCATGTTTTTCAATGGATAAAAAATCAAACCATAAACTTTGTGCAGAATAACATAAGGAACAATCATACAAAGTCTCATCTGAATCCATTCAGCAGTTTCAGAGGAGAAGATTTTATAACTTCAAATAAGCTTTAAAAACGTCTATATAAGGCAATAACTCAAACTTTCACAAAAATTTTACCACAGATAGATTTTTTCATGCTGAACACTTTTACTCTTTTCAGAATTTGGCTAAAAATCGAAGCATAAACTTTGTGCAGAATACCCTAAGGAACAATCGTACAAAGTTTCAACTAAATACATTCAGTAGTTTCAGAGGAGAAGATTTTTAAAACTTAAAACTTCAAAATTAGCTGAAAAAATGTCTAAAAAGGACCATAACTCCTACAAGAAATTAGGGATTTCCACAAAAATTTCATCATGCTGAACACTTCAACCCTATGTCAGAATTTGGCTTAGGTAACTGTTTTTGAGATATATGCGAAAATCTTCGGTCAGACCCCTATGTTGTATTTTTAGTAACGGCAGCCATGTTTTTCAACGGACCAAAACTTTGTGCAGAATACCCTAAAGAACAATCATACAAAGTTGCAACCAAATCCATTCATTAGTGTCAGAGGAGATTTTTTTTCCAAAATTTTAATGACAACGACAGAGGAGTTGGTGAAAATGTAAAATTCCCAAAGGTTCCTATGTTAAACTATGCAGAGCCGTGGCCATATTGGATGGCGCCCTCCAAAACCGAACACAATTTTTAAGGAGGACCATTCCACCAAAGTTTGGTTAAAATTGACCCAGGGGATTCAGAGGAGTTGACCAAAATGTAAAATTCCCATAGGGTCCAATGATAAATTATGCCGAGCCATGGTGGCCATGTAAGATGGCACCTGGCAAAACCAAATACAATTTCTAAGGAGGACCATCTAAGCACCATTCCACCAAAGTTTGGTTAAAATTGACTCAGGGGTTACAGAGGAGTTGACTAAAATGTAAAATTCCCATAGGGTCCAATGTTAAACTATGCCGAGCCATGGCAGCCATGTTAGATGGCGCCTGGCAAAAATCGAACATAATTTATAAAGAGGACCATCTAAGGACCATTCTACCAAAGTTTGGAAATGTAAAAAGTTTACGACGACGATGTGATGATAAAAGCTCACATGGCCTTTTAGTCCAGGTGCACTAATAAAAATCAATAGAATTTTTTTACACTTAGTATTTAACGGGAATGTTTGTGAGGGTGAAATGCAATGTATCATGATACTTTTGGTCTAGATAAGATTTGATACCTTTGGCTGAAGTTTTGATATGATACGATACGAGTAATTTACCAAGAACTTTTGAACTTATTGGAAAACCAGACAATTAATGACCTGTCTCAAGGTAGATAATCAATTGAATCTTTCTTAAGATCAACAATATGAACTCAAGAATGAAACAGGCTCCTGCAATTGCAGACTTGCTGTAGAGATGTGATAAATATTTATCCCAAATCAGAGAAAAATTAAAAGAAAGAATACAGTTGTGTATCATCGAAATGTAAAGTGTTGACACACTTGCATTTTTTTTATTGACCAATATAATCAAAGAACTTTATTAGATAAACTGATGAATAGATGACACGGAAAATAATGGAAACAGCTCAAAAGACTTTTTGGGACAGGTTAGCCATCAAGACAACGGACAAGAAAGCAGAAATACCTTGAATTTCTGCTAATCTACTGGCATTATTCTTTAACTCTATTTAGCCTCAAGTTTTGAAAAATTATAACATGTGTTCTCTGTCCAGTGTCATGAAAATCCAGGTTAACATTTGTGAACAAAAAATTCTTGTAAATGAACTCAAGGGTACATGTACCTAAGTTTGCTATGGTTCATTGAAAGTTGTTGGATTCGGACATAACAAAATTGATCAGCCATACAAAAGGTTCAGTGGAAGACTGGTGGCCAGAGAACCACTGACATTACCTAGATGGAAGACTAACCTTATCACATACATGTATGTTGTGAGTCCAGTGCATCTTTGATACAAAATTAGGGAGGACAGTTTATATGGCTATCTTACTATCATTTGAAAAATGAATAGAAATTTACGTTATGTCCATTTTAATGGTTTTCAAATATCAATGTCAATGCACATGCGTCTGGCATGTCTGGCAACATATATACACTACAGGTTGCAGCAATTTCGCCACAAGTTGGCAACCAAAAATAGAGATTTACTATATTCCTCCCCATAGAGACTTTCATATAAAAGTTTACATACTGAAATTACATGTACAGCTTTCATTTTGTATTTTAAAGTAAACTTTCAGTTATAACTAGCATCACTGAATATGTTGTTTCATGTTAGGTAACTTTGCAGGTAAAAATATTATCAGTCTCACAAACAAACTCATGCAATCTCTAGTGTAAAATCTTTAAAACAATGCAAATTGTTAATTGTTATTTTGACAAAACATTTTTCTCTACTCTTCTGCTATTTAAGACGAAAAATGTACACTGCATGCTTGTTTTTTCTGTACACTGTACATAAAAAGCTGCTGACAACATCGTACAATGCATTCATCCATGCATTGTACAAACCTTTATAAGGGATCTGTCATCTGTTGCCATTCTTTCAACAAAACTTGGTGTTCTTGTCAGCAAAAGCGTTTTCAAAATTCAACTTCTTAAGAACTTTCATTATCAAGATAACAGTGATCAACCACTCACGAAGCGACTTTCACGGCCGTGGGTCTGGCAAAATCATGCAATCTAGCCATTTCCTGGCACTTTTTTTGGCATTGCAGAAAGTCCTGTTTTTAGACATTAATAGTCAAACTTCAATTTGAATCGCGAGTTTAATAGTGCTTATTGGTTTTCAAAGGGGAGTTCGTCCGAACCCCTTGACCCCCCCCCCGCCTACGGGTATGCCTGTTCTGAGATTACCTTTATTGCATATAAAAATCACTTGCATGGGTTCACCGGTACTCATCAACTTCCGTGATTTGACAACAATAGATATATGTTCACCATTTTTGCTTTAGATTAAGTCGATTGTCGTGTTTTATGTATAGTTTTGCAATTTGTATTTCGGGGCCTTTTACAGCTTCCTTTATGGTATGGACTCTGGTTCATTGTTGAAGGTCATAATGGGACCGGTAGAAATTTAAATTCTACTGTCATTTGGTGGGTGGCTGTCTCATGGACAATCATGCCACATCTCCTATTTTTGTATATCTCACAGTTCTCTTTATCTCTTTATCCCTATTGTGAACGTACTTATTGAAAATTAAATACACATGTAACATTTTAAGGGAAATATGTGTTTTTTTAAAAGGAAATATTTACATTACTTGGACTATGTTCTGAGAAGATTACCTTTATTGCGTATAAAAATCACTTGCATGGGTTCACCGGTTCTCAACTTCCGTGATTTGACAACAATAAATCAAGTTCTGCTTCCTAATTACTCTCAAACTATTTATATGTTTCATTGAAGATGACCTAGATGTTTCCATTATTGAAAACAAGAAATCAGATTCTTGGTAATCTGGTCAGTCTATTTGTGCTTAAATACATTTGTATTAATCATAAATGAACATAAATATGGTTCAGAAACAAGCCAAAGAAGTCTTACGTTAATTTTCCTACCTTCATTGAAGAGGAATCGACTATCACAATGATACTGACCGATAAAAGACCGATTAATTTCGTAACGGGTGCAATGTTTTATGTTTTTTTTTTAAGTTGCCGGGTTTTTTTTGAAAACCGAAAAAAATTGATATTATTGGTCTTAAAATTTTGTTTGCCTCCCTATTAGCGGTCCTCTTAACCCGTATGGTAAATGCTTCTTACAGGAATAAAGAGCAATTATTGTTTCCGATTTGCTTATTTCAAAAGACTTCTCCTTTGACATAACCAGGCCAAATGGAACCACTTTGACAGGAAGAATTTATGGTGGGATCTTTTCAAAGTTTCCTTGTTTCATTTCGGTCTAATTTCAAACATTACTTCTGCATGCAGGCAATTCTTTCTGAATAACTGATTTTAAAGAAGTCTTCTCCTCTGAAACCGCAAGGCCTAATGTGCCCTAACCTGAGAGGAAGCATTCATGCAAGGTCCTTTACAAGATTTACTTGTTACACCCTGATCGGACAACAAACATTGCTGCCACAGGTACATTTTTTGTCTGTTTGACTCATTTAAACGTCTTTTCTTCTGAGATTACCAGGCCAAACGGAACCAGTCTTGGCAAGAAGTCTGTCACAAGTTCCCTCGTTTTGTACTTATCGGACATCAAATATGACAAATTGTGTTTCTTAGTGGTTGATTTAAAAAACAAGTCTGACATAAAGCATCTTTGGAAGGTCCTTTACAAAGTTTCCTCATTTCGTCCTGATCGGAGTATAAACATGACTGTCACAGTCAGTCGCTCATAAATGCGTAATTTAAATAAAAAGAAAAAACTGAAACTGCAGTGCCAAATATAATCCACCTTTACCGAAATATCTTTGGATAGTCCATTACAAAATTTTCTTTTTTCATCCCGATTGTTCTACAATCATAGCTCCTTCAAGCAATTCTTGCTTCTGATTTGCTGATTGTAAAATGTCTTCTCCCCTGAAAGAATCCAAACTTGAAGTAAGCATTTATGGAAAGTCCTCTACAAAGTTTCTTCGTTTCTTCCAGATCAGACTAGAAACGTGGTAAAAGGGGTGAATTCAATTAACTCCAAACTCCATTGACAAGGTTCTGCTGAGCGATGCAGACATTCTAGTTGTGGTCCCAAAAATGTTTCGGGTAAAATATAGTTTCAATTTTGTCCGTGTCTGTTTTAATGTCCAAAACAAATAAGTTTCGAATGACTTTTTAAAACCGTTGCCTATCCTAACATACAGGTAAAGTTCTATGTTTCAGACCCGTTAGGAGTTATAAACCTTGCAAATACCATAATGAATGGTCAAATGTCTCTTTTTAAGGTTATGACATTTTTCAAAAAATCTTTTGTATTTTAAAACTATTGCCTAAAAAGCGTGTCAATTAATTTCGTTCTTCATGGCCGAAATATTTACCGTCCAGAGTTATTATTTCATTATTATTTACCGAGATAGTTTTATAAATGTTTACACGATAACCAGAAATATAATTTCCTCTTTTTTTTCTTTTTGTGAAATAATCTCCTTTATTATATATGAACAACATAGACGTATTACATATTCCATTTCATGAATGAATTTGTACGAATGACCTCGGGTCAGTCGGTGTAAATGGCGTCATTTTACATTGTGACGTCCAAATATTTGTATAGTGACGTCAAGATTTTGCGGGAAAATGCACGACCTGGCAATCCGTCTATTGGTTTTTAAGACGTTTCTGCTAAATATTTAAATGCTTAAAAAATCTCAAAAACGAGCCAACTTACCCTTAATTGTTAATTTTTGCGACTTATTTTGTTAGAAAAATTAACGGTCTTAAAACAATCATAGCTATTAAAAACGTTTAGCTGCGAAAATCCTTAAGTTTTAAGTTATGTTAACAGTCCGTGGTTTGTACTACACGTACATTTAGTACCATTGACAAATAAAATATGTATGCTTAAGAGGGTTGATATATGGTAAAATCATAAAATAATAATTTTATAGAAAAATTAAATTTACAAGGATTGTTCAAGTAAGATTTTTCTATTCAATTCAGTAACCTCAAAAGTCGTTAGAAAGTCGTTGGTAATTTCATCACTTTTGGACAGAATTGAAATTTTTGATACTTTTGTAAACAAAAATATAGGATTAACCTTAAAATAAACACTTACGCATTCGATAATTCTGGTTGGGTGAAGGCTGTGCTCGATGTTCGGTGATGGTGTTGGCCGTACGAGCTTGTTATATCCAGTCAGAATATCAGTAATGATTATTTCCTCTGTTATAACTCTCTCTAGAAATGCAAAATATGAAAGTTCTTGTACCAAAATGTCGAAAATTTTGTCGTCAACCCTGGTTTTGGCTATCATTTAGCCTATATTTTCATTCTGCTACGTGACTAAAATATAGCACTTAGAAGTTCGCCTGCCGTCGGATTTGGCTTCCCATTTGATTTGTTTGAATTTGAGTACTACGTTTGTTTAGATCTTGGACTTCCTAGTTACTGATGAGAGGTTAGTCCTTGAAATGTACATATAGCATACAAAATTCTCCATACTTATTTAACATTGGTAATTTTGTATTTTAGAGTCTTGTTTCCGTTGTTGATAAATGTATTCATCTAAAATAATAGCTAATTTTTGGTTAATAAATGTTTACATTCGTTTTATACAGTAGCAGTTGTGTTTACAGAAGTTGTGATATCCCCAAAATCAATTCGAAGATACCAAATCTTTACCTCATTTCATTTAACATGTTTAATTATGGTGTTAGTATTGAATGGGATACTTTTCTACGTTTTGTTCAGATTTATTTAATTTATTTTTTTAACATTGGTAATTTTGAATTTTGAAACCACTGGGTCGATACCTCTGCTGTTGGAACATTGGTCTCCGAGGGTATTACCCAGCCCAGTTGTCAGACTTGTCTGACATGAAATTCATCAAACAATGTTTTACAGAAATTTGCTGCATTTGCTAAAATTCTAAAACACTGAAAATACGGAAAGCCCTCGAACAGTAACGCACTTAGTAGTTGTCCCTGCCGTCGGATCGATTTGTTTGGATTTCGGTGCTTCGTTTGCTATATTTGAATCTATGACTTCCTATGTTTCGGTTCTAATACTACTGATTAGAGGTTACTCCTTGAAATGTAAATATAGCATACTTAATTGTTCACTCTCATATTTTTTCACTCTCGTTTGAAATTTGCATTTGGTATTACTTACGCAACATTTTAAAGCATAATATATCAATCATACATACGATTTACAGTAACAGAAATGACGTTTGTTCTGACAGTTTGTGTTCCGTCTGAAGCCTCACATTCATAACTTCCGGCATCTGTCATTTGTACGGTTGTAATGGTCAGAGATGGGTTTGTCGTGGTTCCGCCAGATAACCTAGCGTCATTAGCTTTGACAATAAGTTGACTGTTTTTGTACCAGTTTATCGCAGTAGGGGTACCAGATGTGACTCTACAGTTGATAACTAACGTATCTTCTTCTGTTGGCGTATACTGGTACTGGTCGGCAGTAATTTGTAGTGGAACTGAAATGAAATTTCAACATTTTAAATTATGAAAAAAACTCGCTGACAATGTATTGTGTGGACAACAAAGCTCGGCAGCTCTTGTTTGTTAAAATATGTCCGCAGTCATATTAAGCTTCTCCAAATTAATTAATAGTTCTTCGGATTCTATCGCTTCTAAAATTATGGGTTCAAAATTAAAAAAAATTTTTACTCGCTCCATTTTTATCTCACTTTTTAGAAATTTTCACTGTAATTCCTAGATATGAAAATGAAAATTTGCTCGCTCGCTCCCCGAAAATTCAAAAATGAAGTGGGAAAATTTAAAACTGTTGTTTTTGCATCAATTTTTGAGGTTACGCTCCAATATTTTGCCATTTAAAGAAAAAAATTAAAACAGAAAATTTCACTCGCTCGCACCTATTTTTATCACTAAAAAATCCGAAGAACTAGAAATAAATTTGGATTGGCCTTATTCTTTTACAATTTTCACATACCAACCGGTGTTGAAAAATGGGAGAAACAGTGGCATGAGCAGTTGCTGACTCTAGGTCATTTTGAAATGATGAAAATTAGAAAAATTGTTAGAAAACTAAAACTTACATAATACGCCGGAAGAAATAGTATTTCTAGTCTTTGATTTTATTCTTCATTTTTTGGTTATTGCTTGAATTTCAAAATTTTTATTACATCGCCTGTGGTATTTACAATTTTTACCGATCACCAATTAAAAATGTTTTATTAATTATGAAAATTGTGGTTAATTTAAAGTTAAATGCACAAGTAAGTGAAACTTAGGTGAAAAGCTGACGTTAAGTTACACAAAAAATAAGTTATGTGAACATTGCAAAAATAAAATGAATACATAAAAACAAAATAAACAAAAGAAAAAAAAAAAGAAAACGGAAAACCCTGATCAAAGATGGTATAATTGGTTTCTGTTTCCATTTTACTGGTGACACTAGACTATGTTTTTTGAAATGTGTTATTTTAAAAGATGACAAAACTGTAAGGACATGTGATATTAAAACAAATTTTCACTATACTACGATATACTATAATACTGGTTTTGTTTAATCATACTATACTAAGTTAATATAAAAATCATTTTTAAAGCATTGACTTAACTATACTCATATGCTCTGAATGTTCTTAATTTAACACATAAAATCTACTTCAATCGAAATTTTTGTTAGACTAAAGATATAACTCATTGGATTTAGAATAACTACGAACTACTCTTTAAGTCTATTGTAGAATACCCATGCGAGAGATCTAAAGTGCAAAAAGACAAGACAAACTCAAAATTTAAAAAAAAACAACAAAGGCTTGAACCCCAAGAACTCCAGTTTCAACGCAGTTTGAGAGCGGAAATGGGATAAAACCAAAGGCTCAGACAAATGGGGACAAATCGAAACCATGGAAACCACCAGAACCAGAACAAATACCGAACATGACAAATCTTTTCACAAAAAAGCAAACGGACCCATAAAAACCAAGAATAAACAGTAGTTCCAGCAGGTAAGTTGTATATACATTTTTATGGACACACGCCACATATCCATTTTAAATCCCGTAAAAATATTCCAGTAAAGATGCCTGAAAAATCAAAAGAGAAATTTATCAAAGACAGGAATAAAGCGCAAACTTGCAAATACAATTTTAACACATGATTTGTATTTCTAGCTTGCTTTAATGTAGGATTGAATAAAAAATCAGTGATACACTTTTGCAGAGGGGCGCTTAACAGAATCTATGAATAATTCATTTGACATTTGTAACTTTTTGGCAGTACGACCAGTTATATAAAATACGTTGGGTACAATATCACCTTTACTAAAATTCAGTCAACGAAACCATCTCACTAGTTTACGACAAAGTCTATCTGGTTGGATCTGATGTTTTGATTAATGAAAGTAAATCAACTTCAATTCAGGATATATTAAAACAGGTCTTTAAAAGTCTCAAGTATAAAAACTATGCTAA
The DNA here is from genome assembly GCA_034783895.1 of Geukensia demissa. Classification (NCBI taxonomy): domain Eukaryota; kingdom Metazoa; phylum Mollusca; class Bivalvia; order Mytilida; family Mytilidae; genus Geukensia; species Geukensia demissa. Next base: position 12,656 of record JARWCS010353095.1, read on the forward strand.
TACAGATGTATATCAAAAGGTCCTGGTGGGTCTTTAAGACAAAGTCTATTTTTTCAGTTATCTTGACCTATTCTATAATGCAAAGATAACACCTAAATAAGAATAAACAAATAGACGGTTTAAAACCAAAACAAGGTAGCCGATGTTTTGAAAGACGAAAGACAGGGGCTAAATCATATAATATAACAAATGAAAATCTGCAAGGTTATAAAATATCTATAATAAATGCTTATCTGTAACAGTGACATTGTAAGCGTTCCTCTATATACCAAGTAGTGCACGCGACGGTGATAATATGTGCACTGTAAATAAACGTTCCTTTACTAGTATGACACTACAACAATTTTAAGATAAATAATATAACATTTTATTCTATACTAAGCTGCTTATGAATGATCATTTCCTCTAAATATACATGTAGTGATACCAGTGCCATATTGTATATATGTACTTCCTGTTGTTTCTAGCTATATCATTATATATAGCCAGATACAGATAAATAAAATTTCATTTCATTTGTAACTAGGGACACAGCGATGAAATGAGAAATTCCAATTTTTAATAAACAAATGGATTTGGCATAATTATATAAAACAATTTATGACAATGTCTGAAAATATGTTTGTATTCAAAAAGCACGTTGAATCCGACCATACCGATGTTCCCTAATGTTTTAATTTTCTGACGTTATCTGCATAATTCCTACCTTCAAACAGGTTTATTTAGGTATTGTTGTGCAATGATAAAAAGCTAAAAAAATTACCTGTTACTTTAATGTACAAACTTTTTTCAATTTTTATAACAAAAACAGTACTATAAGGAGTAATACAAATCTTCAAAATCTTCATATTTGTTATTAATAGAATAACGCCTTTATTATTACTCTTCATTTTAGTCAACAAGAACTATAATGAGTATTGCTTCCTTTAAATCATCAGGATACAATTGTCTGCCATCAGACTTATTTACAGTGATGTATAATATGTGATTTTACAAATATAATAGTTAAAATGGTTATTTGGTTAGTAAGGATAGTTTATATAAAATATTATCAGATCCAATGCCATCTTGATTTTCCCATAATTCCATGAAATTAACCAAACATGCAAATGGGACAGGGACATACCTCGAACATTTACAGTTATGGTACTTGTTCTGACGGTAGTAAATGAATCGGTCCCCTCACATTCGTAACTCCCAGCGTCACTGGTCTGAACATTGGTGATGGTCAACGGTGGTGAATTCTGATTTCCCCCGGAGTACCTCGAGTTAGCAAACATGACAATTTGTTGGTTGTTTTTGTACCATCTGATTGTAGTGGCTGTCCCACTGGTGACTACACAATTGAGAACTATAGTATCGCCCGTTGTTGGGTTATATATGGTCTGTGGTGCAGCTATTTGAAGAGGAGGCACTGGCGACAGACTTATGGGGTTTGCTCTGACTGTGCTGGTTCCATCGGTTGCTTCACACTCGTACGTTCCTCCGTCACTCGTCTGAACATTACTTATCGTTAACCCGGGACTAGCAACAGTGCTACCGGACAGCCTTTGGTTAGCAGCCAGTGTAATTTGTTGACTATTTTTAAACCATCTAATTTGTGTTGCAGTACCCTGTGTAACCATACAGTTAAGGGTAACTGTGCTTCCGGATACAGGTGTATAGGAAGTTACAGGTGAACTTACTTGCAGTGGAACTGAAAAACATGGAAGTCTGAATATTGCAAGAAGAAATTAAGTAATGTAACAATAACGATAACATTCGTAAAGTACGCTCCATTTATAACATTGCTCCAATAGCATTTTTTCATTGATTGAAAAAATGTCTTATAATACAACCTCTTGATTTCGAAAATTATATCCATTATAATTCATTTGAAATCCGATTGCATTAATTTGTGGTTGCAACTGACCAAGCTATTGAACGTCCTGAACGTTTTATCCGACTTTTTATTTTTAAAGGTAGATACGATTTGTTAAGAGGGCAAGATCATAAATGACTTTTAACAAAGTAGATATTTTTTAAATCTAAATAAAAACTAAGAGAGCCAGGTAAATGTAGGTACTTTACGGGCGAAAAATAAAAAGATATACTATTAAAAAATCAGTTAGATTTAATTAATGATTAAGTGACTTAAGTAATTATAATGCGAATACAAAAAATGGACCGATTCAGAAATTCAACTTCCGTCATCGTAAAACGCACTGCGCAATTTCAACGTCCCCGTAAATAACGTCTTAGCCAACGAAAACCAACAAGATCAATGACGTTCCCAGAATTCCGTTGCATTTCTAAAAAGGTCCATCAAAGCAAAGCCAAGATAATACACGTGATCTAAAACATTGCACTGATGTTTTTTTTCTGGTATACACAGGGCTAGATATAATACAAATAAAGCAGGAAGTGACATAAAATACGTATTAGGAAAAATGTCCACGGAATCAACGTGCAATATAGAGTAGTGGTGAAAGAAAATGATTAAAATGTAAAAAGTATAACTCTACTGCAAATATAAAACATAAATGCATTTGTGTTTATATGTATCATTCGATCCCTGTGCTGCATTATGCATAATTATGTTGAAACTGCCATATGACGGCAATGTACCCCCCAAAACTGCCCTATAAACTAATTAGAGCTATCTACTTCGAAACAATTATAATCGATGTATCACAATATCAAATTGAATTTGAAGCATTGTTTTGTGAATGGACAACTCGTCAGCATTGCTCGAGGTCAAAATATTGGAATTCCTGTTAAAACTCTGTATTAGAAGGAAAATTGAAGCGCATTTATGTAATGAATCATTATTGCTATTGAGCTGCGAGTATTTTCGGGGACTTAAAGTCCATCAACAGTGACATACACCAAGTGATAGTAATAAATCATAAACAACCAATATTTTGATGCAATGTATGACAATTTCGTTGATTGACAATTTGTCGGCAGCAGTGCCCGAGGTCTTAATATTGAAAATCCGGTTAAATATACAATTTATATAAACACAAACATTATGACAAAATAAATGTCTAAATAAAACTGAATCCAAACTGAAAATAAGGATAACCTCTGCATCAGGAGGAAGAGCCTCAGAAATGTCTGGTAAATTTTTAACGATTTTGAACGTAAATGTAAGGGCATTTATGTCAGGAGATAAAATCTGGTAACTAGGCTCAGAATACTTTAGGGGACTACAAGCCATTCGACAAAGAAACTTAACTTGACTGGTTTTTGGCCAATTAGTTGTGACAACTGGCGTTTATTGTTCTTGTAGGGAAAATAACCAGTTTCTCGAAAAGGGATAAAAATAACACGCAATGTACTATGTATGGCGTTTAAAGCCATTGAATTGATATATAATACATAATAAGGAACAATATATTTACACAATTCAAGGAAAACATTTTTAGATTCGACTGTCATTTGGTGGATTGCTGTCTCATGGACAATCATGCCACATTTTCTATATTTATGTTAAAATGTAACAATGACCGTTATGTATAACATTGGAAGTTATACAAGCTGATAACCTGTTTGCGAATCAAAATAAAAATAACTTTGAGATTTGTGTTTGACAGACACCAACATGCACTTTCTTTAAATGTTCAAAGCAACAAGTATTTTCTAGTCCTTGAAATAAGAAAACCAAGTTTTCACATAATCTGGTTGTACAATAAAGTAAAGTTTAACATGATTTAAACAGTAGTTCTTGACAAACACAAAATAACGGTCAGATCTATAAAATCTAAATTACATTGCTATCACTGCCTATCTTTGAACTTACAAGCGATACGAACCACATCGGCCGCAGTCTAAGTGTAGACATTTTTATTTTGTTTATAAATCTACTTAAACGTAACTTTCAAATAACACTATTCTTGTTGCATTATTGAAGAGTCACATCTACTGACCAAATATTATTTAGGTACTGCAGCTTACATCAGAAACTTGTCGAAAAAGTTTACCAGAGTAAGTAATGATGACAAAAATGACCCAATTGTCGGTGATAATTGCATTTGTCTCTACTGACAAAATATCGATGAGGTACTGCATGCAGTATCCTAGATCTGGACTTAAACGCAAAACTAATTTTGGCGAATCAACTAAGAGAAGGGACGAAATAATACAATTAGATTGTCAAGTTCAAAACAATTTCAAAATTATACAAACATCGCTTTTGGACTGACCATCAAAATAATGCAGCAACTAATTTTTCGGAACAATTTCAATGAACTCTTAAAAAGTAAAAAGTAAAACATTTTTATAAAAAAATAATCATTGTACATTATGAAACCTCAATTTTTGTGATGTTTTGTACATTTGTAAGTTTACAGATAGAAGAAATTGGAGAGGACAATGATTGCATACTCAATTGGAGCGGAAAACTAAATTTAAAAATCAAAATTATTGAAAAAAGAATTATGAATTTATTAACTTATTATTATTTCTGGTTACCAATGTACTAATAATTATTTCCTAAGTAAGGTCTTTGAGGTATAAATGACATCTTTTGTATCTTTGATTTTGATATCATGATACAAAATTAAAAAAAAACCTTGACGGCATTCTCAATCAATTCAGAAGACATTCAACAATAAAATGCTGTTATGGTAAAGTTTCGTAAACTAAAATATATTTTAAAAGATGTATTTATAGTACTACTACTAGAAGAAAAAATAAACAAACACTCTAAAAGCCTTTATTATTCTAATTGCCTAATTACAAAAAAATGTTAGTAAAGAAAAACAAAGTGAAAAATGTCTAAACCCACAATAAAGTACGCTATTTATCATTTCATAAAAATATCCAATTCATTATTAATGCAACCTTAGCCTAAGTACCTGTACAATATTTTAATCACAAGTTTTGTCTGACGCCTTTGAAATGGGATTAGACAATTTCCACTGAAAACACAATAAAAGATATAACATACTATAAACGGTGACCGTTATAGGATCTGTTCGAACTGTTGTTGTTCCGTCTGAACCCTGGCACTGGTAAGTTCCTGCGTCACTTGTCTGGACTTGACTGATCGTCAAGGACGGATTGCCTGTTGTGCTTCCGGAAAGCCTCGCGTTGTTTGATAAAGATAGCTGCTGACTATTTTTAAACCAGGTTATTGAAGTGGGTGTTCCAGCGGTGACCTGGCAGACGATGTTGACTGTCTGTCCTAATGTTGGATTATAGGAGGTCTGTGGTGCAGTTACCGCCAACGGAGCTGAAGCAGTAATAAAATCAAATGAATTACTTTAAGGAAATCTGAAGAATAAAGGAACTATTATTATGTTTTACCTGAATGGTTGGATGATTTTAAAAGGGGAAACACTTGTCCTGCTTGTGTTGTGTTACTCTTTTAGATTTCTGTCGTGGCTAACATATAAAGACAAAGAAAATAAACATCTGAGTAGAATGAAAATTTGTATATAAAATTTTGATATATTTTATAGACTTTTTAATAAACATATAAAACTTTGTAATCAAGGTTATCATCAACTCGCATTATGTACACATATTACAAATTAAAAATTCAGAGAACTGTCTCCAATTATAAAACTTAACACCCTTTTAACCTTACTTTTATCTTTGATGAAACTATTTCAATCAAAATGTATAAGTCATTTTTGAGCAATCACTTAATTTTTAAATCAAATCATCTTGATATAGCTATTTTAGAATAAAATTTGTATTGTAGAATAGCATAGTTTCTGTATATATATTATTAAATTATTAACTCGATATTTCGTTTTCGTTCCAGAGAAGATGAATGGTAAATGAACATAAGAGTATTTCGTCTTGCCTATAAGACTGGCCTTTGTGTATCTTAATTTACCTCTGATTGAATAGAGAGCAAACATTATGGTCCATTCTCAGTTACTGCGCTCCATACTTATTTTCTCTTATTTCAGAGCAAATTTTACATGAATATAAGTAGACATGTCATCATGATTTGATTTATCAATACACAAAATCCAAGACAGAAGGTACTATCCCGCTGTTGTAATTTCAATTCCTTTCTTGAAAGTGTTTTGACACTATTAGACCAACTATCGGATTTGACTACAAGTAACACGATGGGTGACCCTAAGGAGACTTCCGAATATGTACGACTTAGATATGTAAGTTGAATGGCCTAATGTCGGTTCATATAATGTTTGTGATGCATTTACTGTTTGATATCTTTTATAGACTTTTTAATAAACATATAAAACTTTGTAATCAAGGTTATCATCAACTCGCATTATGTACACATATTAC
>JARWCS010353096.1:0-10978 GCA_034783895.1 Geukensia demissa
AAGAAGCACTCAAATCCAAACAAATCGAAATGGGAAGCCAAATCCGACGGCAGGGACCACTACTAAGTGCATAACTTTTCAAGGCCTTTCCGTATTTTCAGTGTTTTAGAATTTTAGCAAACGTAGCAAATTTCTGTAAAACATTGTTTGATAAATTTCGTTTGAAATTTTATACCGTAATATGGTTATTTCACAAACAAATAATACAAAAACTGCGCCCCAGCTCCTTTAAAGTCAATATATACATGTATATTGTGACATTGAAATCATATCAGAATCTTTTTGTCGTCAGGATTGATTTTATCACAACTGTATTAATAATGTTCATCTGGCGTCAGAAGAGGTTAGACGTCAATAAGTTATACATTAATTTAATTAAAGTAAAGATCAGAATGCAAAACAAAAACGCAATAACAGTTGGTTAGAGACAACTAACATGTAGTTTTACTTAAAACTTCATCTTATTGGTAGGACCAAAAAAGGAAAGTCATTATTTTGAAGAAAAAAAATCACATCAAAATATCACAGGATATATACTTCAAACGAAATAGATCTTATTTTTATCGAATGTGTGAATGAACAGAGTGATACATCAACTTATTTGAATATAGGTCCCTAATTAAAATTAACACCTTTAGATTCGCGGGAAAAGGTGTTACCTTAGATGTCCATTATTTCATTAACGGAAATATAAACGTATTGAAGTAGTCCATGGGTTATGTGGGTTGTAGTAGTCCATGGGTTATGTGGGTTGTAGTAGTCCATGGGTTATGTGGGTTGTAGGTTGGGTTTTTGTTTTGTTGCTGTTGTTGTTATTTTTATTTTGGAAAATTCCTTTTTTTTTCTCCATTATCGTAATGCAGGGAATTTACTAGTCTTGTTTGGACTGTTAACTTGGACTATATGAATGTGATCATATCAGTCCAAGAAATTAGGCTGTAAAATGTTGGACACAAGATCCTATATCAGCGAATTGCTGTCAAAGATATTTTTTGATCATGAACAAAACCATTCATTTTGTCATCCATCAAATTTATTTTTAATCGAGCATATCGGAATTTCATAATGGTCGTAATATGCTTTATCTTAAACTTGGTGGAAATTTTTATCAAAGGATTTTCGACCAAAATTGTTATGTTAATTAAATGTTTTACATTACAGAAATTTCATTAATGGTCTCTATCAAATTTTCAATTTTGTATACATCGAAAATTTAAGATCGATACTACATGTCGTCTAATTTTAACGTAGTACATTATGTATATTTTGGACAGTTGAAAATTTTCAGTTATACTATGTGAGTGATACATGGTCCATGGAGCCATGGTAATATTTACAGTATTATCATACGTTAAACTAAATAGAGCCATAGAGTCATTGAATTTTTCGAGCCGCACAAAAATTACAACTGTGGAAGAGGACAATCCGAGAAACATTCCCATAATGCAAAATTTAGTTTGTTAACAAAAAGCCACGAATTATCATAGGGTAACGACTTAGTCCTAGCGACCTCTTTAAATTTCAAAAATGCACAAAAATTAAAATTTTAATAGAACAAATTCCAAACAACATTTTTATTATGCGCAAAATTCAATCAACAAAAAAGTTTCGAAAAATGAGACATTTGACAAAATTTCCCAAAAGTAAAGTCAGACGTGTTTAATTTGTTAAATATGCGATTTACACAAAAATGACAATTTTGGTATACATGTATATAGGTGATCATCGTTTTAAAACAATTAAATGGGCTGCAAGGGTTTTTCATTTTTCATTTCACATGATCCTAATTGACGAAGTGGACTATCCAAAATATGATATTTTTAAAGGTAACGACGTAAGAAAAGTAATGGCAATAGCTGACTCGGATTGAAAGAGTTTAAACATATCTAAAATACAAACCGATACCATAAGGGAAAGAAAAGACTAGTCTAGGTCTACCCAAACTGTATTTCCCGACATCCGTTTAACTCCAATTGAAAATTGCCGCACAAGTGGAAAACAAGATCATAGGTCACCCTTACAGTAAACAAAAACTAAAGAAATGAACTTTCAGCATTATAAAATGATGACCTTCTAGTGTAGACTGTTTTCTGGGTTGATTTTCCGACGGAAATCTATAGTTAAACCTAGATTGTCTTAAAACTTGTATAATTGTAAATATCACTTGTTCATTTGCTTCCTGTAATTTTCAGAGATTGTTGTCACGAACTACTTGGTCATATGCCATTGCTGGCTGATTCCAGTTTTGCACAGTTTTCACAAGAACTAGGACTAGCTTCTCTTGGTGCAAGTGATGAAGCTGTTCAAAAGTTAGCTACTGTAAGTATTGATAGTTGAAATGGTACTTAGCAAGCATGACACTGTCGCAGTAAAACCCTTAGCATTTTTAAGAAGTGTAGTCAAAGTAATGTTCTTCTGACGAGGAAGAGATCCCTCCCTTGTTGTAGTCGTTGTGGAAACCTGAGGCAACTCTTGTGGTAGTCGCTATGGAAGCCTCTAGATTTGAAATTTGTATGTGACCCCGAAAAATAGTCGTGTGACATATTACTTTTCTTCCTTTTCTTTTATTTTTTTTTCAACTTAAATTTGTCCGCAGAAAACCTCAATAAACAATAGACCTACCTCACTCATATTTAATCAAAAGTTGGATACCCCTGAGTAGTTGTGCCTCGTATGAAAAAAAACTCAAAATGGCCACCATTTCCTAGATAGTTGCCGAGATACGATAAAAAAAGGGATTCATTATCTCGGAAAATGCCGGAAAAAAGTTCCCTGAAACTTATAACAAATGTTCAGAAGAACGAGTGGACGAAATTAAGGCAAAAAACGGGATCGGTTTCCAAAATGGCCACAAAAAATGGCGTCCTTAATCGGTGACCTAGAACTACAATCAGAAATCGTAATAACAGATGTGGTTGTATGGAAATTGGGTTTGGAAAACAGGGGTTCGGGGTGATCCGCTATTGCATGCAGTTTCTATAGAATGCGGATCTCATGTGACAACAGAGTCTGTAATTTATATAATTCTTATAGGGAAAAAAGATTGTTGCGTCCTTCTTGATTTTTAACCTACTATCCGTATTTATGTTCAAATAGTTTAACCTTCAAAATAGATGAAAAATCGGAATTGTTTGTATATGGTGCGAAATTTGAAAATTATTTCCAACAGTATTTTGTACTTCTGATCAATGTGTGAAAAGTATATTATTATATAATTATCGGTTGCCTAGAGCAAATGTTGCTATACGGAAATTAACTTAACATCTAAGCCAATAACAGATTATATGATGGTATCAAAAATGTGCATTTGAACCTAATATTAAGGAAATCTATATAGCGAATCACTGAAAATTTTTCAAACAGAAATCTGTATAAAGGACAACTGCCTATAAAAGGAGCAATTTGCTCTTTATATGCATTTGACTAAGCATACCAAACTTTCATATCATTAAATGTCACATGTGTAATATACTATTTCATGTTTGGTATGTATGGCCAAACAGTTTTCATTCGCTACTCTAATTCTAGGAGAAACGTTTTCTCGACTTCAGATTTCCAATACATATAAGATTTGTGATTTCTTTGCAGCTGTACTTTTTCACGATAGAATTTGGACTGTGTAAACAAGATGGAGAAATGCGAGTGTACGGAGCTGGATTGTTGTCTTCCATTGGCGAACTAAAGGTAATAGCTGAACTTCGACATGAGATTTTAAAAGAAAGGGAAATAAATTAATGCTTATTCTTGTTTGGTTACAATGTTAAAAAGTATATATACGTCGCTGACATTAACGAGTAAGGTTCTATCAAATGGCAATCTGTAACCACATATGCATTATTCTTTGTTTATTACTTCATGAAACTGAAAACAATATTTATATATTTTTATTGCAGCACGCTTTGACGGACAAGTCCACCAAGATACCGTTTGAACCAGTTAGAACATCTAAACAAGAATGTCTAATAACTACTTACCAAGATGTTTACTTCTACACTGAGAGCTTTGAAGAAGCAAAGGACAGAATGAGGTAGAACAATAATAATTCAAATTTATATTTTTTGGGAGAGGCTGTTGTCATTTTTTTCAGTCCTGTTTTATTTATTTAAGAACATTGATTTTCTAACTGACCCTCATAACTCACAGCTTCGAAGCCATTTGAAAAGTTATTTTATAACTATGTTTCCCAGTGCTTCTGAAAGACGAGTGAAGTTTAATCATAAAAATCCTGTGCAAAATCAGGAGATAGTCATATTTTAAAATGATTGTAACTAAAAAGGGAGCACGTTGTCCTATTTCAAAGTCTTCTGAATTTTTCCCCAAATAATCATAGTTATCACTATCATTTATGATTTAAAAACGGTTTGCGTATTTGATTTTTCAACTGTGAAGATGTGAAGTAATATCAGAAACATTATGAACACAAATAATTATGTCGACCATTTAAAAAATGGAAAATATCCTTTTGTAAAGACTATCCGAAATATTAACAGATCACTTCAGTTCAGTCAAAATATATTCCAGAACTTGTGTCTCTTGATATGAGGTTTCGATTGCATACTTTATCAGCTGTTGATTTTCTGGATTTTTCGTTATTGTTGATTGTTTTATCAGTAACTAACAAGATGAAATACCGAAAATATAATCGCTATTTACTTGAATTTTTGATTACTCTAGTATGGCATAATTCGGTTTCTAGCGTTAGTTTTAATGTCTCTGTTTTTCACATTACTAAACTAAAATGGATTCGTTGATGATTCTATATCTTCTGTCACAAATAACCTTTGGTATGTTTCCGTTTCCTTGTATGACGTATCAAAGAATATGACTTATTAATGGATTAAGCAAGATTTATATAATAGGTCTAACAAGTACAAGAAGATTGTTTACCCTAAAGTAAAGTTTAATATAATAGGTCTCACAAGTGCAACAAGATTGTTTATCTTTAAGGATCACTAATGTTCTTCCCTAGTATATGTGGTTTTCTCCAGTCCTGTGCGGTTTTTTGTAGAAATTTTAATATGGCGTCCGTTGTTTCAATCTCGAATTGCTTCTAACATTTTATTTGTCTGATGTCAATGTGTTGAAGGTTAAAGAAATACCTTGTTTTCTTTTTCAGACAATATGCTTGCACAATAAAAAGACCATTTGCTGTGAGATATAACCCCTACACACAAGTTGTCGACGTATTAAACAATACCAGATGCATTGCCAATGCTGTTAGTGAACTACGTGGCGATTTGTGCATAGTAAGTGATGCTCTCCGGCGTCTACAGCAAATTGAAATCGAAGAGGAGGAAGAATTGGAAGCTGAAAGGGAGGCTGAAAGAGAAGCTGAGACACTAGCGTTAAAGTGAACAATTCCTGTACAGTCGAATCTCTCAAACAAAGATTGATCTATCTATTGGAAATTAGTTTACCTTATAGTGGAACTTATTTCGACCGACATGACATGTGACGAGGTTCGATTTTATATATCAGACGTTATAACCTATTAGATTAAATAGTAGCTTTCAATTCGGACTTTGTCCGTTTATTTCATCAAAAAATGGATACCTGTTTATCTAATTCATCAATTATATATATATATATATATATATATATATATTATGTATAACACTTATCATTAAGGTGTATAATAAGTTTTATGTGTACATGTATCAAATAAAGTCAAATACTTCAGCAATTCATTCACGTTCATCTTTATCCAAAGCAACCTTCAATAAGGTGTCAAGAATGTATTTATTTTAATATTCAAGTCTGTTATACATTCGCAATGTATTCCTAGATTAATTCCAGGACTTTTACCGTTTCTTTTTTTTTTTTTTTTTTTTTGGAAGTTGTGTGCAGATTATTTTTCATTTGGAAACTTAAGGTATACAGATTTTAAATCAAATGCAGTATAAATTGAGCGATGATTGTTAACTAGATCGTTAAAAAGATTTTATTCACTCGAATAAATATCTTTCCTTAAAAAAAGAAAGTTGCGATTACCAGAACCACGCTACTTAATTCTATATCATATATTCAATTAATAGTATTACGGAGGGAAAATATTTATGTCTAAAATAGACCTTCTCACCGTTTTAAAGCCTAGTGTTCAAATTGCTATCAATCTATATTTTACAAACAAAAACAAACAAACAAAATTTTTAATGTCTGTCAATCAAGACGCCCACAGTGAGCTGAACAATCAATATTAATTACAATGTACAATTAATTGGCATATGATTTTTTTCATTTGATACAATATTACAAATTGAGAGAAATAAAATGTACAAAAATTTAGGATATACATGTAGGTCAGTTTTTAACAACACTGTCGTAATTATTGGACCTAAACTGAACCAGACCTATATCATTAGGCGAACTTAATTATACGCACTTTTATAGGTCCAGTGTAGAATACCCATGCGAGAGATCAAAAATGCATAGTCCAAAGAGACAAGACAAATTTAAAACAAACTAAAAGATAAAACGTAAACAAAAGGAACAAAAGCTTGGAATCCACGAACTCCTTTAAAAAACAGGAGTGGGATCAAGTGCTCCGGAAGGATAAGTCTCGCCTGTCTTGGAATCTTAAATATCAAATTTCAAAGAAATGGAATTTCATTCTTGTTGGTGGTCTTGTGGAACTCTTTAGATTTTGCACTTTCTTCAGCTTTTTACGATTGCCTTGTTATTTACATTTTTCCAGAAATGAACAACTGAACTTTTAGAACTCTGAATTGCGCCCAGAAAATGTCCAAACACCTACACTAAGGTTACATAAATAGATAAGTTAACATCATTATGACATATTAATTACAACACAACCCACAACAGGAAGAGAAGAGTTGTAATAGACAAGTGGAAAAATCGTGTGAAAATGAATTATCTTCCTAGTTTTATGTAAATATTGAAAGTAATACTACGCAAATCATTCATTTTTACGGAAAGACTACAAAAAATCATGTCTGACTTGGAAACTTGGTAATAATTATACCGTGACCAAATAATTATTGGTTTTCTGGTATTTCAGCATGTTGATCTCATGTGGTTTAAAATATTTAAAATATTTAAAATTAAATCGTCGGGTATTGCATAGGTATGTTCATGATAAAACTGTTCTCACAAAAAACACCATTAGGGCACAAAAAGTTTAAAACCTGATAGTTCAGATTGTTTGAACACTATTATCCTTGTTAAATTCTGGATGTTATTTTTATATTCAAATTTTAGTCATGTGATTATCACATGTGATTTTTTGGCAGACTATAACTGTAGAATTTCGGATGAATTCTTAAAATAAACAATGTCAATAAAAATGTTATAGTCGTAATTCATACTGAACACAACAATTGTCAACTACATGTATTTTTGTATTACCGGTAACAGGTCCATAACTAGTTTAGATACACTGATACAATATGGATCAACCAATTCGTGATGGCGACCATAAAATTTAATGAGGGACGTCTTCAACCTTGATTGGATGTATCCTTTTTATTGTAATTTATGCGACAACAGCAATTCACCAATGGATTGTATCAGCTGGCAAGCCAATTAACTTTCTTCAAAATGTGTATAATCTTACTACGTTTACTTGAATCATTTGACACATATTACTTTTGATATTATTTGTTTATAAACATTGATTGTTGTAAAAAGTAAGATAATATTTGTGTGATATTAAAATGGTACTTGAGATTTGCCAAAAACAACCATAATCGTTATCGTAGTTTTTATGAATTCTTTTCGTCTATTGCAGTTTTTATTAAAAAAGATGAGAAAGTTGCATATATTTTCCAAACTATCGTAAACTTTTTCAAAACAGATCAATAAAATAAAAAGTCTTTCAGGCATATATTCACTTTTCTTTGTAAGGATTATTAAGACGTTAATCTCGTGTGATTTGATTGATTGACTGATTGATGTTTAACGTCCAGTGGGAAATATTTCATGCATATTCAGGACGAAAACGAGTTAAACAATAAATCAATATGTAGACTGTGAGCAAGGGAGCGGTAAGGGAGGGACTTTTAGATTGCCACTGAAAAATAACAGGATGGATAGGGGCGGAAAATTTAGCCTTGTAACTGGCCGCCTACGGACCACGCAAAATGAGCTGTTACAAGGGGTCTTTAACGTGCTTAAGACGTGGCATTTCCTGAATATGGGGCGTCTTTAACGTCTCCCTCTTGACGGTTTGTGAATTTATACATCCCCCACAATCAGGGATGCCCCTTTTAGAGGACAAGTGCATCCAGAACGGAAATACATGGTGCCTATTCTTTCCCGGCACAACCTTCGAGAAGGGGAATTCGAATATTTATTCATCCCGCCCGTCATGTGACAACCAAAGACCAAAAAGAAGATCACAGACTAAGATCAACCAAAGAGGAACTTAAGATACAGTTTGTTAAAATAATTGTACTTCTTGACAAAAATATAAATAAGAAAAGAAAGGAGAAATTAACTTTCATAGATACACTAGTTAAACTCCTCTTATGTTCCTTGCCATTTATTCCTCCATTCAAAGAGCACCTTTAAATAGAGGATTTTTAAAGAATTATAATTTTGTGTTATGACCAGTTATGTATACTTGGCAAGTATACATAACAGTTCATAACAAATTGAACATCAAAGGAGTCTTAAATCCAAAATCCATTTAAAAAAGACAGCTGATGGTCACCCTATAGTCCCAAGTGATTAAATAAAAATCGTTCAAGCTTTCTAGGTTCAACTATCTTTTAACCTGAGCAAAGGACCAACAAAGAGGTCCAAGCCATCAAAGTTCATTTGTATTATGTTTTCTGGAAGTATAACATACATACAATGTATGTAAAGATGATGTCAATAAACTTACTGCATTTCAAAACTTCTACTTCTTTCTCTTTTAGCTCTAGTTGATTTTTTAAATCGGCACAACTTGCACAATTGTCAGAGGGCCTTTTTTTGGGAACTTTCAATGCTACTGTCCTGTAGCCCTTTGCATTTTTTGGTTCCTCATTCCTGTTAAAAATTCAAATAAAAAAAATTATAACAACAGTCTATGCTTTCAAAAGAGTAGGATTGTATAGGACCTGTATGATTACAATGTATGTTAATCCCCCCGTTACCATTCAAGATGAAACCAATTTAAAGCATATAAAAAATTCTAAACTTCACTGCAATTAAACTATTTCTTTTAAACAAAATTTTGCAACAACCCTTGATTGTAATGCATGAACTATTTCCTTTTTAAAGGATTTAACCCTATTTTAAAGGGATTTATTGAAGGGTAAATCGGACCAAATAAGTTGCAAACAATTTTTGTGGATGACTTACTTTTAGTCAAGTTTATACTTTAATAAATACTTTTAGTCAAGTTTATGCTTTAATAAATCCTTATCTATTGACTATGCGTTCAAAAATTGTCATTTTGCATTGTGACGTCAACAAATCTCTAGTGATGTACCGTCATATTGCGCAAATGTCAAAAGTGTTGTTTTCGAGTATTATATTTAGGGGTTAACTGTGGTGTATTAAAAAATTTGCCGGCATCAATTGTAAATTTGATGGTCGCAAATTGAGTTTACTGGCGACGCATTAGCGGAGCCAGTAAAGGGTATTTGAGACCATCAAATCAAAATTGATGGCAGCAAATCTTCAAATACAATACTGTTAACCACATTCTAATGCAACTGAATGAAATAATGTTAAATTTACATTTTTTTAACATGCGGATAAATGCTTGCGCCTGTGCAATATCTCCGGCGACATCAACCCTGATATTGATGCTATGAAAATTTCTATGTTATCCAATCAAAATCAACGTTATAAACGTGTTGCATTAGAATGTTTGACGATAAAAGGACATTATATTAGAATTCAAAATAAATCTGTATAAGAGTAATTATAAAATGGTTTGGATTTCTTTCGTTTTGCAAATCCAAAATATTTATACAAGTGACATATTTACTCGTTGTCTGTTTCCTCTTCACTTGAGTAATTCGATCTCTCAGTTGAATTCTCTATCTCATTTTCTGTGCTAAAACAAGAAAACAATCATAATAATATGCAAAAATTGGAGTTAAACAAGCATTTTTTAAAGGAACACAATTGAAACTGAAACTAATTTTTTGGAGGAATGTTAAAAAAATTCTGTACATCTGACACTTGTCATCTGAAGAACATATGCTTGGTCTGACAGAAAAAAGACAAATTGAAAACTAAATAGGCAATAATACCCTTATAATCAATTATATAAATAAAATAAACATGTTCATTATTATACCCCCTGTATTTCACAAAAAACAAGGCTTCTATCAAATGATAAGAACATGTAGTAGTTTTAGCTTACTCATTGTCAGTTTCCTCTTCAGAGGAGAAGCCCTCAATATCTTCTTTTCCTAAACTAAAGAAAAAATAAAGAAATCAATAAAATATTTGGTCAATTAAACTAGACTTAAGTTGCCAGAAACAACAGCTATCCCCACACCCTTAAAAACAGCAATTAAGCACAATTCCATTGTTTTTTCTGCTTTTTTATAAAAATAAATAACAATAGAAACCAGAGGCTTCCAGGAGCCTGTAATCGCTCACCTGGCTTACAATTGCCAAGACAAAGTTGACACCTATATGACAGTGGCAGCCATCTTAGTTGGCCGGCAGGGTGATCAGATACCATTCTGAAAAAGGTTCACCTAAAGACCATTTCACCAAAGTTTGGTTCCAATTGAGCAAGCAGTTCCAGATAAAAGAAATTTTAATGAATTTCCCATAGGGTCCAATGTTAAACTAAGTTCAGCTGTGGCAGCCATCTTGGATGGCGGATGGGGTCATCGGATACAATTCTGAAACAGGTTCCCCTAAAGACCATTTCACCAAAGTTTGGTTCCAATTGAGCAAGTAGTTCCAGATGAAAAAAAAACTTAGTGGTAAGTCTTCCAGGGAAGACATGTGTCGCCTGCCTCCTTTTTTTTCTTTTCAAAAATTCATTCTTCAAACAGGAAGTTGA
>JARWCS010353105.1:0-10978 GCA_034783895.1 Geukensia demissa
AATTATCTCCACATCCGGAAAAAACTAAACAGCCTTTATTTTTAAGGGAAAAAAACTGTGACTGTTTAATTACACAGTTGAATAATTAAGCACTTTTTCTTAGTTATATTTTCTCAAATTTTTTATCAAATAAATGATTTAGAGGCGAACTTTGATAACTTGCATTAAAAAGTTAATAAAAACAGTTTTATTATTGAATTGTTGCATTTCGAAAATGAGTGCAAAAACCAGGTGGCCCTTAACGTATGACCAGTGTATATATTACCTTGTAACTGTACGTTGCCTTTCTATCTATATAGTTGCCTAGGCCAGTATATTTTTGTTATTGACTAAACTAGGATTAAGTCCCCATATTTTTTTGAGTATAAAAAGAAGTCGGTCTCCTGTGTCCTTTCAAAATCCACCATGGTGATAACATCGAATAGTATAGGTATATAGATCGACCGTCTGATATTCTAACCTCTGATAAAGGTGATGTTTTGGTCGGGTAGGATTCATAAATTCTGGACAATCCCAAAATTAGCAAGGTTAAAATAGGTGACTAGATTTTTCATACATGAGGTAATTTTTAAAAATTACGCTCGTTGATGAGGCGGTCCTTAATTTTTTAAAGGTTTAAAAACAGCCGTCCTTTGCTTTGTTGGGAGAACAAAAAGAAATGTGTCCATGGGACACGGATGAACCCGATGCGACAAACAGGAACTAGACATATGACGGACGTGTAAATAGTAGACACGGTAAAACTCAATCTGATGATGCTTCCGACCAAATATCAAGCGCACATACACACGCCGAGTAATCTCTGACGACGGACGAGGGTAAAACAAATATCCCCGTCGCCTTAAGGCGGGGGCATAAAATTACACAATACAAGTGAAAGAACCCCTGCAAAAGTTCATTATGAGTAGTCGGAAGATAGAAGTTGAAAAGCTGATGGCGTTATTCCGACATTAAAGCAACCAGTGTGAAATCATGGCCTGAAGTCTTAAAAAACTAATTACTTTACGCAAATATTCATTAAAAATATCAATTACAAACAGCTATTTGATTGATACACACGTTTTCAATAATTATTTACTCTCTCGCGGCATAAATAAGAAACTCTTTTATGAAGACTTAACGCCACTGTCAACAACTGTATCACAAGGGCCAGTAATATTGGCAGAGAGGGAAATTTTAAACATTTGGCTGGTAACCTTTACTTGCATTCGAATGTGCTTTTCAGTTTACAACGACCAAAATCCAACTGAGTGATTGCCATCAAGTTTTGTCCGTCGTCCATAATCTAATTTTACATTTTCACCTTTTCCCCTGAAACCGTTAAGTCAATTGGAATCCAACTTGGTGGAAATGTTGATTGAAGGTCCCCTATCAGAATTTTATGACAAAATCGACAATTAAACAATGCCGCCAGGGACAGATTTCATTTTGATTGACAAATTATATAATCTTTGAGCTCTCCAAGGTCAACCGTGGTATAACAATATTTCCATAATTATGTTTCCGCTTGGAGAAAACCCCTCCCTACAGGGGGTCCGTAGTTTTGGCTAGTTGGACAAGTACTTGACCGTCACAAGAGTAAGATGGGCCAAGATATTGTTTGCATGAGTTCTCCACTAGGGGGTAGAATCTTCCAAATATTAGACGCAACACCATGTCGTAGGAAAATATATTTGATTTATTGTTCCCCTTTATCAACCAAGACATGGAAACCATATTAAGATAGGTAGTGTGATTACCTTGGTTCCCTTAAATGTAAGGTACACTCATGTTTACAAATGGTGGGGGTAATATTTGCATAGACCCTCAGAAAAAGAATTATTTCAAATTTAAAGTGTCTTGTTATGTTGAGATAATTCTCTTTTGGAGAGCCTAATACAGCCTCTACTGTTTTGGCAGCTAATAAACCAGATCTCATTATAACATGCTCCTATAACTAAATACAATTGTGATTAGACTTGTCATGTGTGACTTGATGTAGTCGTTGTGAACAATTGTAGTGTTGACGCTTACCTTCCCATGTGAATTCTTGGTTCAATGGCTTGTTTTGTCAGAAGCAACAAGTAAACCTGAAAGGAATGTTGCTTCTCATGACGTGATAGTACTTTAAGAAAATGGAAGCATTTCTTTTGTCGTAAAGTTTCTTTTTCAATACTACTTGTCTGTCTCGATAGTATCTTCTGAATACTTTCGTCCAAGATCATTTGAGAAAGATTTGGTAACAATACGTGTTTTGTATTGTGTAATTTTAAGATTAGTAATTTCAATGATTCCATTTCGTTCTCTTTGTCCTTAAAACAAATGCATAAAATCTTTCTTATACGAATATAAGTAAAATATTAGTTGTGCATCAAATATAATCAATTTAATAATGAGTCCAGACACAGACAGCTACAATGTATGCCAAAAATTAAGATTACATGTACAATGTATGTACCGTGCAGATTGTATAGATTTCTGTGTCTGACATGAACATTTGTGTAAAAATATTATATAGGATAAGAATATATATTATTATAAAAGGGAAACAGCTTAAATAAATTTCTACTTAAGCATAAAAAAGATTTAAAAAAAATAAGAAACCAGAAGATTTGTATCGATCTTAATCATTATATGCTTCCACTGTACCGATTTATCACAATACAAATCCTTACGGACGATCTTTTTCCTAGTATCTTAATCAGACCAAACTAACAGTTTCAACTTTTGGGAAGACTATACACAAGCCCGGGACACATGCGAACACTTTATACACACTTCAGACCATAAACCTTATATTTAAGGTTTATCAAATCTTCATTTTTCTTAACCAATACACAGGAATAAGTTGCATATCCTTGCATTCATATTCACATTCATACAATGACAATTGTCACACAATGTCATTGGTGAAACATCAGACTTACGTGATATTTTTTCTTGAAAAAATAAACTAAAATGGATTGAATAAACTGATGAGGCTTTGTATGTTTTTTATTTGTTTTGCGTCAACTAAAAATTTGAAAACCTACCAGCCAGCAAACAGAAAAAAACACACACAATATTAAAAAGCACAGATATAATCTTTTATGCATAACACTTTCAGAGTCAATGTCAATTCTTAAAGTAAGTTCTAGAATATTTAAGTGATATATCTGTGTGTAGTTAATCAAAATTTTATCAAAACACCACATATTTCTTTCAGTGTTGTTTATTTTCAAAGTACTAAGCGACATTTGTTGATTTTTGAAACTTTTTCTTTGTGTGTGATTGTGCAAAAATACCTCAAAAACCTATCAGCAAGCTGACGCAAAACAAAGAAAAACACAACTTTGGCCTTAACCAAAAAATAAATACGATGATTCCAAATTAACAGTAATGGCATACATAAGTAAGGATATATACAAGGCATTAACCCTACCTGACGAAGTTTAAATGCAAACAGTGAGTAAAAAAACCTTCTCCTCATTTAATCCAAAAAGAAATAGAACAACATTATTTTGTCTGTAAAACGATTCTCTGTGAACAAAGGACAAATGATCGAATAACTTAGCCCTTACCGACAATACTAACATCTTGGACAGTTTCATTGTTTTCTGAATTTGGCCGCAGCTGGAAGTTTCTGCACTGATCGAGAACTTTTATTCATACATGTAATTATAAAAAAAACAGTCAACATACTAATGACCGGCTTCTTTTTAGCTCACCAATGTGAGCTTTTCTCATCACTTTGCGTACGTCGTCGTCGTCTGTTAACTTTTCATATTTTCATCTTCTTCTCTGAAGCCGCTGAACAGATTTCAACTTTACTTGGCAGAAATGTTAGGCAGATTGTCCTTAACAAGATTTGTGAAACTGGGGGTGCCGATCCCCAATTCAACATAGCCGCCAGGGCAAATTATGCGTTCTGATTGGTCCAAGTTTCAAAAATCTTCTTGTCAGAAACTACAAAGTGGATTGGATTGTTACTTTGCAGAAATGATTGTTAGATGGTCCTGTACTTAACTTGTGAATCATTTACCAATCGCTATTAAAATGGCCGCCATGAATAAACTTAGTTTAACATTGGATCCTTTTTCATCTTCTTTTTGGAAACGGCTGTACAGATTTCAACCTTACTTGGCAGAAATGTCAGGCAGTTGGTCCTTTGCCAGACTAGTGAAATTGGTGCGGATCCGAAATTCAACATGGCCACCTGGGCTAATTTTTCGTTCTGATTGGTCCAAGTTTCAAACGTTTTCTGTCAGAAACTACAAAGTGGACTGGATTGTTACTTTGCAGAAATGATTGTTAGATGGTTCTTTACTTAACTTATGAATCGTTTGCCGATCGGAAATTCAAAATTGCTGCCATGTCGAAACTTCGTTTAACATTGGACCCTATGGGAAAAAAAATCACATTTTCGTCTTCTTTTTGGAAACAGCTGTACAGATTTCAACCTTACTTGGCAGAAATGACGGGCAGGTGGTCCTTTGCCAGATTTGTGAAATTAGGTTAGCGGGTAATAGATCATCATGTAATAGAATACCCAGACAATAAAAAAGACAAAATAAATATTCATGACATACTTTCGACTAATTATAAGACAGGTCAAAGGTAAGCGGCTAATAGAACATCGCCAGGTAATAGATCATCATGTAATAGAATACTCAGACAATAAAAAAGTCAATAAACTAATATACAAAATATCTAATAAAGCATTAAAACTGTATAATTAGGTAATAAAAGACCATACTTCCTTGCTCTGAATTTCATTAGTTTGTTCGGGAACTTGTTATCAGCCTTTTTAAAAGTTTGACCGTTCATAGGGGACATTTTTTATTGGTGCTTTTACATTTATTTAGTTCTTTAGTTTGTTAAGGTTCCCAAATTCGTTTTTGCTATTGGCATTTTTATCATTCATAGTACAATGTACATGTATCATGCAAAGACATACGCTTTATAACTAACCATTCTATATAGTATCATTTGTACACTAGCTTAATATTTTCAGTGTGCTTTTATTTCTTTTAAAGTAATCTAGTTTTTTCCAGAGGGTATATTCACCAAGAATTTCGTACATTTTTATAAGGAGTTTTTAAGCTTACGAAATGCTTTTACATGTGCCTAAAATACCTCCGATTGTATGGTAAGGTTTCCATTTTATTTTTTTTCTTGGCATTATGATAATATACAATTAAGAGTACATGTGGCATTATTGTCCATGAGACAGCCATCCACCAATTAACAGTCGAAATTAAACGTCTCCAGGTCCCATTTCGTCCGTATTAAATAATCAGGAGATGGACTATGAGTGAGCAACCCAAAACATATATATTACAAACATCTACTGGTTGCCCCACGGTCTTCAATAAAGGACAAATATCCACACGAAAAAGCTCCAAAATAAAATATGTTGATATTCAAGAGTAACAAAATTGACAAAATAAGAATAAAATATTAAATATGAAACACTAAAACATAAAAACAACGACGTCCACCGGATTACAAGTTTCTGACTTGGGGCAGGCAGAAAAGTATTTGGCGGGGTTAAACATGTTTGTGAGCGCTCAAACCTCCCATAAAAATTAACCTTAAAACTAACTGTATCCAATTAAACTTATGAAGTAGATGTATAGTACACAGAAAATTAAAAATATAACAAGAAACAACGTTTACTGACTTCGACAAAGTACTAGCCGTGTCTAACACCTTGTTAAAAAACTGAATTAATCATCTACTAACAGGTCTAGTAAGTGTATCTTTTGTAATAACCCTTTTCATCCAAGAAGAAGGCTCGATAACATTTACAGCAAATATTTATTTTAGATTTTTTTTTTATCAAATGCCCTCTCAATGAGATAAAAACATTTCTGTTAATTAACGTTATGACGAAGTGCATTATTAAGGTGGAAATAGTTTCAAAAGGTTTATCAAAGGCGCGTTATTTGTCTAAAACATTAGGTAAATTTTTCACACTCCAAAAATTGTTCATACTATTATCTTCACACGATTTATTGCAGTATTTATTTATAACTTCTTTTATTGTGGTAAGGGCAATAGTAAGTAGGACTGAAAATGTAGTTATAGTTCACTTATAAGACACGCCGAGTCAAAATGGTATTTGCAGGGTTTTTATTCGAGTTAGGTAACCATTACATGGTTGAGACTTTAAAATGTACGGCAGGGACCTTAAGTTCTGTTGTGTCAGTAATGCAATTGTTTTCGTATTTACTTTCAGTGAAGTGCATGGCTAGGAAAGTAGAAGAATTTAAGATTGAATTCTTAAGTACTTTCAGGTAGTATTTAAGTTGGCAGCTTTGTACAAATACGAACTGCATGGGGACCAAGTTTCTGAAATTTACTCCGAATTCAAGTACGAATACCGCTATGTGTTGCAAAGTGAGGATGATTTTTTTCCACACACATAAATGAATCTGTTCTAAGTTTTGTTTTCTTGAGTTTTATTTTAATTTTTCTTTTTGTTACATGAAGTGCCTTAATTAGATTAAAATTGGTATTTGATAATTGATATTAGGTAAAACTCTAGCGGCGTTAAATAAGAAGTCTTGCTTTAAACTGCTGGCCAAATTAAACCTCACCTTGGAGTAATGGTCTTTATGTGGTCCGCTTCCAAAACTTTGTCTGGAATACCCACCCACGATCCTAGAAGGCCGCCTCTACCGACCTTAAGTTACATGTTTTAACAAATTTCCTATGTGAAATTTATTGAAAAATCTTATCAGTAACTACCGAAAAAATTGCAACCAAACTTTGGTTGATTGGTCCTGCGGTGGTCACCATTCAAAAATATCCAACATTCCCGATAGGAAACAAAGATGGCCACGACAGCGTAGTTTTATAAAGAACCCATGTAAGTTCCTTTCAAAATGATCTACTAAGGCAATTTCATATAAACTTTACTGGAAAGGGTCGATGCAATAAGAATCTTTTACCAAAATTATGCATGGGGATCAGGGCCCGCACTAAAGGAGGTGCGGTATATTTAAAATAGCTTCTTAGACTGACCTGTTTCGAAACACCCGGCATTCGAACCCGCCATCAAAGAGGGCCACAACAGCCGAACTTTTTTTTCATAGGACCCATGGCAGTCTAATATGACCAGGACATTGGAAACATTATTTAACAATTTTTAATTTGAAATTCTGACTATTGTACATTTTTATGCAAATGTTTTACTTTGGAAATTATTATTGATTTTACTCGATTTAATCCAACAAGATGGACTAAAGGTTGTTATTATCATTTAATCCAGGTTGATTAATCTTTTGGACATTTGTGTTGAAATCTCCTTAATTAATCTCATTGTCATTTATATAAAATATATCTTGATTACGTGAAATGGCATATAACGGTAATAAAGCCGTCATTGACAATTTACAGTTTGAGTTCCATGGTGATGTTAATCTATTTATTGTTTTAAAGTTATATAATCCAGTTTAGATCTTTAGTCTGGACACTTCAGACTAGATAAATTAAAGTTTGCAAAGAAGCGACACTTGCCTTCTTTAATTCGTATGACCGGAACGCTAATTACACCGGTTATACTTAGGCCGTTGACCTGTTGTGCACACATCACCCACACTTTTGATATTTTTTTTAATTGTTGAACTTTTTCTCGACCTGAATATGCATGTTATATTTGATACTGGACGTTAAGCAAACAACAGTCAATAAATCCATAGGAATATAGTAGAGAAAATGTTCTTGTCTGAAACTAATGATCAAATATGAAACAAACTTCAGTGAGATGGTCTTTATACTCAAGTCTACAAAAATTGAAGCAAGTGCCGCCACTCTCCTACCGAAATGGCCACCATAACCGAGCGAGCTGAATTTAACATGTGATCATTTAGAAAATTCATTTAGAAAATCTTTTTCAAAACAACTAGTGAGCCTATTGCAACCAGCTATGCTGGTTGGTTCTTTAGTGGTCCTAAACCAAATCATCCAGCTGGCCACAACAGCAGGATTTTAATTTTGACAAGAACCAGATGAAAAATTCACCTAAGAACCCCTTCTCTGAAACTACTGAAACTATCACAACCAAACTGTAGTGATATGGTCCTTGTATGGTTCTTCAAAAATTGTGTCCGGAATGTTGTAACAAAAGACCTAACGGAAATAAAATATATATATTCTTGTTTGAACCAACTATAAAAGTAATTCGTCTTTAACAAAGTGTCACAAGGCCTTCAAGGTGAACCTGGGTCCGTGTGAAGGACCCTAGATCACTCCAAACAAATAAAACCTGTATACTTAAAATGTAGCAAATTTTGCCTTAATGTCATACATAACAAATTGCAGACATTACAAAAACAATCTGATAGACAAAGAACAACCGATGGCCTATCCAATCTTGACTTGGAACAGGAACAAAATACATGTGATGGAGTTTATAGTATATTTTTTTGTCGTTACAATTATGGGTTGCCTTTTTCTTAAAGATTCAGTAATATCATCAGATGAAAAACCCGTTTCCAATAAAACTGAATTATTTTTTCTGCATTAATATCCAGTTAGTCTGGATAATAAATCATTCCCACGATTTAAAATATCCATAATATGATATTCTGTAGTTTAACATTCCAAAAAATGAATTAAGAACACTTCATAACCTCTCATATCTATTAATGAGTGATCACTTTATCAGTAAAAATTTAAAAATTGAAGAATTAATTGGGTTGTATGATTTGCAACAATTACATACTTAATTACGTCTACAGTGAAGATCTGTAATTACATATATACTGTTGCATTTAATGTAAATACATACAGGTGCATATATGATCACCTGCAAAAACATTTTTCTGACCTTCAGAAACGTATTCAATTAAGCGCTTTTGAACTTCTTTTGCAATTTAAATTATATTTACATTTTCATATTATCAAAATAAGAGATCAAAGATGGTAGGCCGACGGAAAAAAATGAATATAAAGTTACATGCATTTTATGACTATGCATAAAAATGCATTCCGTATTAAATATGAAAATGAAAAGATATCAGAGAGAATGCATTCAAACCAAAAGAAAAACAGAAAAAAATTCAAATCTAGAGGTCTCCACAAGGCCTTCAACAAGGGTGGAATATCACTCCTTTAGAAAAGCTCTAAATCACCACAAATTAAAAAAACTATTTGTATGTGTATTACGGAAAACAATACTGCTCCTACCTAAATATGATTATAAATGCACATGTAACAAAACATATCACAAAGACAAACATATGACCACAATTCCTGACGTGGGACAGGCACATGCACACTTTGATAGGGTTATACGTGTAACTAGTTTATTGAGACTTCAACCCTCCCCAACAATACAGATTCGTTATTGTTTGTGACAAACTGCATTTCTTCATTTGTTATAGGCTTCCAAGCGGTGTGAAATTCTTCAAGCAATAAAATATTGTTCGAGAATGTCTGAACGTTAAGATTCAGATTCAATATTTTTTATATCACATATAAAACACATTATGCTGCAATGATAATCAACACAATATTAAATACAAGTGCCATTTTATAAAGAGTTGAATTGAACAATTAATCTGAAATATAATCAATCATTTTATATCTAAAGCAGATGCTTCTTAGCTTGTATAATTTTTTAAATCTGTCATTTTGTAAATCAACAACTGTTAAACTGGTTTAAACCTTATAAATGGAATATTTTTATTGATGTTCTTTGATGATTTTAATAAGGCATATATTCTATGTCAATGTTCTGACTGGAATGCCAAGCATGGGATGCCCGTACATATTATTTGAAAGTACAAAAGGCACAGACAAAAATCGTTGTCAGAAGACAGACAAGACCATGGCCAACAAAATAAAACCAAAGACTAACATAGAACACACAACATTACACTGAACCTAAAGCTAGAGTAACACGAACCCTACAAAAACCGGTGTAAGTTCAGGTGCTAAGGGAAGGTAGGCAATTCCTGCTCCAATAGTGGCATCCGTCGTCTACTCAGTAACCAAAGCCGGTGTATAGTCACAATCGATATTAGTCACAACCGGTATATGAACGGATTTGTAGTCATGACAGTAGGAAGATATCCATTGTCATTTGTGAAACGGATATTTCGTACCGGTCAGCCGAATCATGAAGGCCTCCGAAAAATTTCCGGAGTGATGACGCTAGTTTTTCCCTCAGACACCCTTGGCTCCGTAGTTTTATTGTCAGCCATCGAAAAATTTTCGGAATAAAGACTGGTTAATCATTTTGACAATCATGCCAAATCTCCTATTTTTATATTTAATCTTTCCAAAAGAAATCCTTGGTTGAGGAGCTTCTTGACAGCAGCAACCCTCTATCAGTAATCCTGAAAGGAATCACAAGCTATGGAGTAGTGTATCAACTGAGAAATATACACTCTGCATGCAGGTGCGTCTAGGATGTTGCTAGACATGAACGGAAAGTTTACAATGAGAAGTCATCCTTCTTGTCGTAAAGTTTTGTTCTTAACCCGCCCTTACTGTCAACTTCTAGATGTTAGACTAGGTATGAAGCAGACCTTTCTGTTTCTGTAACATCTTTGATTTCAGGTTCAATGGGATAGATGCGGTCACCAAAGTCACCAAAAGAGTTATTCAGTGAAAGGACATCATCTATATAGCGGAAAGTGTAACCAAAAGATTGAACCAACTTTCTATCTTTTTTAGCAGAAGGCACTGTATGAAGTCAGCTTCATGCGAATAAAGGAATAAATCGACGAGTCGGGATGCACAGTTGGTCCCCATTGGAATGCCGACGGTATGTTAAAATACACATCCGCCAAACATTTTGAATTACGCAGATGTCATCTTCTGAGTACTTTTTGTTAGAATCAGAGTGGTTAATAACAAAATAAGGTTTTTCCCTCCTTAGAACCAGATATTTGTATCTGAATTTGCCATGTTTTTAACAAAACAGAAGTGAACGAAAGCTCTTAATTTTTCTTTGAGTTTTGAATATGGAATAGAAGTATACAGGGTGGAAAAATCAAATGTTTTG